>SJYX01005919.1:278261-451253 GCA_006410675.1 Oreotragus oreotragus | reverse complement strand
GAAGTTTTTCACACACTAGTCTTATAGAAATAACAGCTCAGAAAAAGAATCTAAGGATGTATATATGAGTATAGAGAGAGGAAATGCTGGATTAATTTAGAAAAGATACTGGTGAATTGATCAGTTATGTGGAGGGGAAAAAGTTATTCACAGCTAACATTTTACATCAAAATATGTTCCAGATGGATTCAAATCAAATTTTAAAAAATATAAAAGAACGGAAAAAAAATTCGTGAATATATGGTTCCACTCATCTGTCTTATTTGACTGAATTTTCAGACTCGTAAGAGTCTAAGAATTACTTTGGATGAAAAAAAAAATCCTTACTGTTAAAAGTTTTGTTTCGAAATTTTGATCAGAAATTCCTTAAGCAGTTCAATGTTGAGAGAGAGCTTGTAACTCTTTTTTTCTTTTTTGGTTTATTTGTTTGGTTTCTTTGCTGGTGTCACATGGCATGCAGGATCTTAGTTTCCTAACCAGGGGTGGAATCCATGGCACCTCCAGTGGAAGCATGGAGTCTTAAACACTAGACTCAGAGAAGTTCCTCTAACTCTTGATCTCTGAATCCAAAGTATCTTTCCCTGAACACCACAACACTTTTGTTAGTAAAACCAGGTTAAGGAAATAGTGTTATGGAGAAAGGACCTGGCCTTGGAATTTGAAGATGCGATCTAGTCCTATCTTTATCTCATTAGTCATCACATAGTGAGTTCATTTGAGGAGAACTTTCTCTTTGACATTCTCTTGATCTGTAAAACAGAGTAACAAAAGTCCCTGTGTTGTCTACTTCACAGAGTCGTCAAGAAGTTCAAATGAGATACTGTAAATGAACAGTATTTATTATGAAAGAGTCCTGGGTCACATAATAATAGCATAATATGCTTTATATGATTGCTATTTATATTCCTATCTATCTCGCCTACAGAACTATTTCTTTGAGAGCAATTTTGTTCCCCCCTGCATTATGAAAATGCCTAGCAGGACGGTTTTGCTTAATAGATTATATTTTACAATGATTAAGAGCTCTAACTCTGGAGTCCTACTGAGTTTGGTTTGAATCCAGGTTTTGTCATTTGTATTGGTGTGACACTGGGCAAGTTATTTAATCTAAGTTTCAGCTTTCCCATCTTTGAAAAGAGGATAATAATAGTATCCATTTTGATAAATCAAGGCTCTTTGGTTAGTTGTCAGTAATCCAAATTATTGCTATAGAGAAAAAGGGAATGTGCTAGCTGATCTGTTTCTGTCTCTCTTGCATCACCATACTCCCCAGGAGTGGTTAGTTAAGGCATGACCTTGTCTCCTTCCTTTGATTTGCTGCATCTATTAGCCTTAATCATTTTTTGCATACAGGATTTGTCCGCATAACAGAGGAGAATGTGTTGCCATTCCTCATTTACATGATCGAGTTCTTTAACTTGAAGTTTAAATGACTTCCTGATTTTTAAAAAGGTGGTAAAATAGTTTTAGTTAGTTTTATTTTGGTCGTATCCCCACTCTGGACCAATCACATGTCTGGTGAGGGAGTGCTTAGATTGTTTAGACCTGTTTTACTTGCCCTCTTACGGCTAAAGTATGAGGCATGGGACTGCCAGTCCCATCACTATCATAGGGTTGGAGAATGGGAAGAGCAGCTCTCCAAAGAATGGGGTAGTGTAGGGTGCCTTAGCAGACAAAAATAGCCAATGCCTACTATTTCCCTCATAGAACAATTGTGAGAATTCAATAGTAGGGCTCTTTTGTACCACTGGTATACAGCAAGTGCTCAAGAATAAAAAGAAAAGGAGAAAGTTAGCTCTTCCTGATATTGTTATTTGTTGCAGTAGTCACTGGAGTTGAATTATCTGTTTCTAGGCATCTTGCAGATGTCATTTGCCTTCTGAACTGCTGCAGTTAAATAGCCTTTGAGTAAGTTTATTGTAAACATCTAGGAAAGAATTCTGGTCATGGGATAAGAAGGAAAAGAAAGCCATGGTTACTCTTCACAGGAGTTAATCAAGAGAAGGGCATTTAACCCCATAATAAATGTGCATTTCTGTGGTATCTGTAGGAGGATACTAGCCTGAATCTTTGCTGCCATTCCCAGCCTCTCTGCAGGGTCCAGTGGTCACTCTTTGTGTTTTGGCTGTGCTGGGTCTTCACTGCAGCACGTGTGCTGTTCATTGCAACATTCAGACTTCTCTCTCGAGTTGCGGCATGTGGGCTTCTCTAGTGGCGGCATGTGGGCTTCTCGAGTTGCGGCATGTGGACATAGTTGCGCTGCGGGGCATGTGGGATCTTAGTTCCCTGACCAGGGATTGAACTTGTGTCCCCTGCTTTGGAAGGCAGATTCTCAACCACTGGACCACCAGGGAAGTCCCCAGTGGTCAGCCTTAAACATGGTTAGAGTGACATGAGACTGGTTCCTCTCTGTTTTCTTTCTTTCCCATTAGTTAGTCTGCTCCCCCTGGATTTTTGTCCTTTTGTCTCCCAGGCTTGGATTTATCTTACTTTTGACTTTCCTTTTAGTCTGACTCTGGTTATGCAGAGATAAAGCCTAATATTAATACATAATGAGCAAAATGGAATTTGGTTTAGCTTCTTAGTATGCGTTGTATTGTTGAGACTTAAAAAAAAAACAAACCCAAAACAGAGATGAACCTTTTGACTTGGAACCATGGAAACACTCTTATTTAAGCACCATCAACTTAAAGTTGAGGCTTCCAACTGGCAGAGATCATCATAGCAAGCAGACAAATCGACTGAAATAAATCCAATTTTTTCTTAAGGATAGACATCAGGAGCACATTAAAAAATCATGTGCACCAGGTTGTATTTTAGGGGGTAATTTTCCTTGATTATCAACAACATTTTGACGTACTTGTCTCTGGAACATCTATGAGAAAGAGTTCAAGTGAAAAAATAGTTTCTGCATTTCATGATATGATTTTAATTCCACCACCTTGGCTGCTTAGGGATGACAGCTTAATCTGATATCAGTGAAAATAAGAAATATCTATATTTCCATGATCACTGAAAGTTCAAATTGGATTGTAAACCCAGATAGAACTGATCTGAGCCTTATCAGAGCTGAAGCAAGGGAACTGCACGAGAACAGAGAAGATTTAATCAGAAAGAAAATTCTGCTTAAGAAACAGAATTGCTTAAGAAGCAAAATCTCCACCAAAAAACATGGGTTTAGGAGGAAGGACAGGAGATGAGAAACAGAAAAAAGGAACATTTCAAACATTTTTTTTTTTGTATTTATTTATTTTTTTACACGAACTCCCAAACATGAACCCCCCTCCCACCTCCCACCCCACATCATCCCTCCAGATCATCCCCATACACCAGCCCCAAGCATCCTGCATCCTGCATTGAACATAGACTGGCAATTCATTTCTTACATGATAGTATACATATTTCAATGCTATTCTCCCAAATCATCCCACCTTCTCCCTCTCCCTCTCCTTCTCCCTCAGAGTCCATATGTCCGCTCTACACATCTGTATCTCTTTTGCTGTCTTGCATACAGGGTCCTCATTACCATCTTTCTAAATTCCATATATACAAACATTTTTCTTTTAATGGCACTTTTTCCTCCTGGTAACTTCCCCATTTAGGTCTGATAGTAATCCTGCATGTTCCTCAGCTCATCTCCTGGAGATGTTCTTGAAGCAGAAATTCTGCTACACTGGAAAACAGCGGCTGACCAATAATATTGGATGTTTTTGTTTGCCATGCCTTTTTTGCAGCTGACTTGCCTTCCTGTTTCATGGTAGCTTGACTGCTTTATTTATAGATGTGATTTTTACTTCTTCTTTCTAATGGAGATGTTTGGAGAACCAAGGGAACAGTTATGAAAGCAACTGAAGGGCAAAGAACCAGGCCTATCATACTGCCACGATATCCTGAACTCACAGCTCGAGTGGGGGTTGGCATATTACCAAGGTGGAAGTGCATGTACATCACCCGGTTCCGAGTCTATTCACAGCAGACAGATGTGGGCACTGAAGCTGTTGCTATTGGAGGATTTTTCTGCTCAGGCGGAATGATATACTGCAGCTAAAGCTTTAATTTTAGCAAGTAGGATGATTGTTACTTCTTTAATGCCTCTGATTAAGGTCAGCAGCCAACATTACTTGAGAACAACTAAGATTGCTTTCATGAGCAGATGATATGAGAAAAAATCATTTTTTTTTTTTTCTGTCTTGAAAATGACGGGGGGTACCAGAAGGAACCGAGTTCTGTACAGATGGTATCAGTTATCTAATACACTGTGATACGCTGCTCTAAAACTCGGTGGGGTTTTTAATACCCTTAAAACAACACCTACTCATTTATTCATACTTCTGCAGTTTGGGCAGGGCTCAGCTGGGCTGGCTCGTGTCTGCTATGTGTGGTGTTGGCCGGCTTCACTCATGCATTCGGGGTCAACTGTGGTTCCCAAGGCCTCTTTGACATACTCGGCAGTTGGCTGGGTGGCTTGGTTCTCCTTTGTGTGGCTCGTTGGCAGAATAGCCTAGGCTTTTCACATTGCATTGGCAGCCTCCCTACTATATAACATAAAACTCAACCCCCTTGAGAAGTATTTCATCCCCTTCCCTGGACCATTTCCCATGCTTCCAGAGCGTGTATCACAAGTGTCCTCAGAAGAGAGCGTTCCACTGACGCTGTCCTGCTCTGACAGCTGCTGCAGTGTTTGCCTGCCCCTCCATGAGTTCAGCATGGCAGAGGTGCTATTGCAGCTCTCGCTTACTTATGCCTTCCTCCATGCCTTGGACCCTCCTGTCTTCAAAGCAGTGTGGCTCCCAGAGACAAAGGGGGAACACTGTTCCTTCCCTCTTTGGGCGACTTTTTTGGAGGGGCCTCAAGTAGGACTGCTGTGTCCTCATTTTGTTCATCTTTCTCCATTTTCTGTTTTTCTTTATCCATTTTAGACATGTGTCCAGCATGGGCTTGGCTGGGAATGATTAGATTTAACCAACGGCATCTCACTGAATCAGTTTAATGAGGTTTTATTTGACTAAGCTTACCATGTCCCATTCTTTCTATCTTTCAGGTGAATTCTCCCAAGGTCCTGAGTTTCTAGATAGCTTCTGATCTTTCTATAATTGTCCAGCTAGGATCCCTACTTTGCTCATCATCTCACTCCTGAACTAGCACCATTATCAAGCAAGGTTTGTCTATCTTCAGAGGTGAGAAAATTAAGTAAAGGAAATGGGAAGTTCAACTGCCTTGACTCGGGCAGTCACTGCAGGTTAGAGTGAAAAAGGAGTGAGAGTGCAGGGCAGTATTTAGTCCATATCTCCATGGGTAATTCCTCCTTATCCTCAGAAATCAGAGACATCCTGTGGGGGTAGCAACAAGATACTCCATATGGTGCTCTGCTCTTTCTCACCCTTTTAATTTGGCTCATTGTTCAATCTTAATTTGCAATTGTCACAGCTGCGATCACATTCCCAAGTTCCACCAACTCCCAAAGCCCTTGAATCTGAACCCTTGGTGGTTTTAATTTTATTTTTGTTAAGAAAGGTTAGGTTGTCACAATGGGTAAAGCTAGCTCTTCAGTGAGGGAAAACTTTTTTTTTTTTTTTTTGCCGGGGGGAGCGGGAAGATAATTCTAATTTCTTATTAAGCCTCAGAATGGGCTGCAACTGTGGAACCTCAGTGCAGGGGAGTTGACAACTCAGCCATCATCAAGCTAACTGAATTGGACACAGCAATGTGAGACATAATTAGCAATTCCGTTCAGCGAGCTGTCTCCTGAAAAACTTAAAATACCTTCCAGGCCTCATGCATATTCAGTGCCTCATTTGCTATTGTTTTTATCCAACAGGTTGAAATTCAAAAGGGAAGAATTCTGAGTTGTCTGCGTCTCACTTTCATCCTCCGCGTTCTCCTCTCTTTTCAGCAACTCCCCCTCCCCAAGCCTGTCCCATTTCAATACAGCAGGTCATCCCAATGCCAACTGCACACTGACAAATACAAATACTCTGAGCACAACTTTTTTCTCTCGCTTGTACGTTTGTCAGCCTTTTCTCTCAATTAGATACACTGAGTAGTTACATTTGCCCTGGGGAATTAGGCACGTTTGGTTGTGGTGGTCGGGCTTCTTCTTTCTTTCTTGTGGTTACTGGGTCAGGAGTCGGTCTGTGCTAACCTGGAGACAGAGGATCCTGCACTTTCTGCCCTCCTCATCTCCATCTACCTTGATGAGTTACTTTTCACTTTCCTTGATGTTCCAGGTGGCTGGGATTTTGCATGTGGACGTGCAGGGAGAGGAGTGTGCATTAGCTGATCAGTCGTGTCTGACTCTTTGTGACCCCACAGACTGTAGCCCGCCAGGCTCCTCTGTCCATGGGATTCTCCAGGCAAGAATACTGGAGTGGGTTGCCAATTTCCTCTGCCAGGGCATCTTCCTTAGTCACAGATCAAACCCGCATCTCCTGTCTTCAACATTGCAAGTGGATTCTTTGCCTGCTGAGCCATCAGGCAGGGGACAGAAATCAGACGTATTCCTTTCTTTTCATTTGATCCCCTGGCTTGCTGAGCCTAGGAGTTCCTCAGTAGAAGGCTATCTACTTGGACCCCAGCTGTATAGGATTTGACTATTCTGGAATCCCTGAGGAATGATTTGTTGTTTGGAGAGGCAATATAGTACCATGAGAACAAGAGTCGGAGTTAGATCGAGAATCAAATCTTAAGTCTATACTCTGTGGTCTAAGCTGTGTGGTCTTGGCCAAGCTGCTTTACTTCCTTAATCTTCAGAGGCTTCCCCTGTAGAATGAAGATCATAACAACCTAGTATGGCTGTTAGGAGGATGACATCAGATGATGTGTAAGGAGGACCTAGCCAAATGTCTGGCACGTTGTTGGTGCTCAACAATCGTGTTATTCTTTTTCAAGTTCCTCCTTTTCCTCATCTTAGTCTTTTTCTTTTCTTTCTATTTTATTGTATTTTAGAATCTGATATCAGGACATGTGAAATAGGCTAAATTTTCAAGGAAACTACTCAGTACTTTCAATCTCTTTCTTTACAAACTTTCTGGCAATTAGTAAATGATGATCTAAGTTTCATCATCTTACCCCTCCCTTCCTAGTATCTGGTAAAGGTGACCACCCCGATACCTACATTGATTTAAATGAGAAATTAATAATTTTTCTAATCCTAAACTCTTGGAAGCATGAGGAGGTTTTTTTTTTTTTTCTTTCGGATTTTGTTTTTTTCCATGTGGGGACCATTAGAATAAGAAAAGTTTATTGAGAAAATTTCATGTTAAAAATTTCAGTTTCCTGGTCTGACTTGGATGCTGGAGGTTTGATTTGCACATAAAAAAAAAAAAGGGAAAGTAGAAAGCTAGTGCTTGTGAATATTTGAGAGGAGGCTATATTTGGTGGTAATTTTGGTAAAGAGTTTCCAGGAGAAATAAAAGAAGGACAAAGGTCACCAGGGTTGTAAATCAGAGGAGGAGAATTGAGAACTTCTTCCTCTACAAAGTCACATTTGCTGTAACAGGTTGACATCTGAATGAGTTCATAGGTTGAAAAATGAATGTAAGGATGGATTACTTAGAAACATTTCTCTCTTCACCCCTTCTAGAAAGTCAGTAGATCTGATTATATGCATCATACCATTTGGCAGGTGACTTAGCCTTTCTTAATGACCATCAAACACTGTCCTCTAATTTTTTCCAAATAAAAGATTTTTTTTTTTTTTCCAAAATATTGCCAAATACTTGAGGGAATGGGTTGTCACACATACTTGATGTGTCTTCCTATAGCTCCTAGCCCCCTTCTGTGTGTGCGTCATTGCAGACTGGGAACAGGATGAGAGAAAACGAAATCATGAAGCTGCCTCTCATCTGTGGTGTCCCTCGGTTAACGAATATGTTCAAGCCAATAGAGGGCTTCCCCGATCGCTCTGTGCTAAAGAATCCACCTGCAACGCAGGAGATGCAGGAGATACGAGTTCAGTCCCTAGGTCAGGAAGACCCCATGCAGTAGATCATGGCAACTCTCTCCAGTACTGTTGCCTGGGAAATCCCATAGGGGAGCCTGGTAGGCTGTAGTCCATGGGGTGGCAAAGAGTCGGACATGACTGAGCACGCGTGACATAAGGCCGATAGAAATGGACGCACCAGAAGGGCTGTGACGTCAAACCCAGAAGAGAAGCCTTAGAAAAGAACACGCAAAACTGGAAAACGTTTTATTCTTTTTTTCAAAATTACTTTTTCTCATGTTTTGGCTTGTGGCCTTTATTCACCCCAACCCACCCCCCCCAACCCCGCCACTAAGTAAAGTCAGAAGCAAGTCCCTGCCCAAAGCAGAAAGAGATGAAGAATGCCCTGAAGATGAGGAGAATGTGAATGATGGGAGTGAATTGGTGGTTGTTCGCAACGGCACCCGCTCCAGTGCTCTCGCCCGGAAAATCCCACGGACGGAGGAGCTGGTGGGCTGCAGTCCATGGGGTTGCTGAGGGTCAGACACGACTGAGCGACTTCCCTTTCACTTTTCACTTTCACACATTGGAGAAGGAAATGGCAACCCACTCCAGTGTTCTTGCCTGGAGAATCCCAGGGATGGGGGAGCCTGGTGGGCTGCCGTCTATGGGGTCACACAGAGTCGGACACGACTGAAGTGACTTAGCAGCAGCAGCTGCCATAGAGAGAATTTGGCTGTGAACAAGTTCCAAAACAGCTTCCTTGTCACAAAGGTGGGGAACAGGGTCTAAGATACACTGGAAATCATGATCCTTTTGACTGAATGAACTCAGTTCTTCAAGATATCCTCTGTGTCTCTTAAGCAGGTGCTTGATGAGCAATACATAATGAAGAATTGCGGGAACCAATACCCCCAAAGAATGGGGATGAAATAGCATCTAGACATTTGGAGCTTAAGGACAGCTTTGCACACTGTTAACAGTGAAAAATACCATCTTTTACCTCCTTGAGCAAAAGTTCTCAGAGTTTTGAAAGGAATTAATCTGATATTTCTACTTTAACCCCAATAGAAGCCTAAATCCTGAAAAGTCTCTGCAAAAAGTATATTTTGTTGACAGGTTATTGTATAGGGTATAACCTCCTACAAAAATCTTGTCTAAATCCACCAGAATGGTGAAAATGAATGATACTATATCAAAGTCATGGCTATATTTGCTACATGGCCTTCGATTTTTTCTTTTTTCCCTTACACTTTTTTTTTTCCTAAAGCAGTGAGTCTATTGAGAAATCTTATTAAAAATCACAAACTGAACAGCAGACCTTTTTTTTTTTTTTGAGAACTAGAAACAGATTTTAAATGACAAAAAAACCTCCTTTAATCTTTTTGTAACATCTTGACAGTTGTGCCAGAAGATGTCTGCTTCTGCCTTCAAAATATAATTGCTTTTGGTCTGAAATAATTCATTTCCCACTCTTTTTGCGCTACTATAAATCCTTGCCCTTTAAGCTGGATATTTTCTCTTAATTTCATGGCTACTTTTTTTTTGAAGGTAGTGGGAAGGAGTAAGGAGCCAGCAAGCTATGGAGGCCAGAACAAATGTCGCAACACAACAACCATACCATCAGTTCAGTTCGGTTCAGTTCATTCACTCAGTCGTGTCTGACTCTTTGCAACCCCATGAATCGCAGCACGCCAGGCCTCCCTGTCCACCACCATCCCCCGGAGTTCACTCAGACTCACGTCCATCAAGTCCATGATGCCATCCAGCCATCTCATCCTCGGTCGTCCCCTTCTCCTCCTGCCCCCAATCCCTCCCAGCATCAGAGTCTTTTCCAATGAGTCAGCTCTTCGCAAGAGGTGGCCAAAGTACTGGAGTTTCAGCTTCAGCATCATTCCTTCCAAAGAAATCCCAGGGTTGATCTTCAGAATGGACTGGTTGGATCTCCTTGCAGTCCAAGGAACTCTCAGGAGTCTTCTCCAACACCACAGTTCAAAAGCATCAGTTCTTCGGCGCTCAGCCTTCTTCACAGTCCAACTCTCATATCCATATATGACCACAAGAAAAACCAGACTAGACAGACCTTATCTTATGAAGGTATAATGAGGAATAAAGAGAGCATCTGTGAACCAGGAAACAAAAAACTGAAATATTTTTTTATAAAAGTGAAGTTGGCTGTCACAGTGTTGTATGTTTAGTGTCATCAAGGATACTTGACCTTTTAAAATCTATCAAAGCATCTTTCAATTACTTTGTTTTCAATAACTCAAATGAAGTCGTATCACAGTTAAAAACTTTAGCAGTTAGTGTCTTCAAGATCCCAAATCTTACTTGTATTTTCTCCAAAGAAGCACTTTATGAACCTTGAAACAAGAGCATCATCAGAATTCTATAAAATTCACATCTTTGAACCTTTTAGCTGAGAACATTTCTGTTCTATAGAATAACCTGATGAGAATTAGAAATAGGTGACCTCAGCAAGAAGGGGAGCTCTAATGGAAGAGGGTGTGGGATTTGGGTATCGGTGAGAATCCATACCGGCAAAGTGGCATGGTAAGTCACAATCCCTAAACTCAAGCCTTGAGTCATGAACAACAGACTAGGGAAAAGAGATGTGAAATAGAGTCAGAGGTAAACCTAATAGTTTGGGCTTCTTGCAAGGTACCGAATATTTTTTTCCTCATGTTTATCATTTCTCCTCCAAACCTGTTCTGTGAAAGTAAGTGTAGTTCCTTAACTCTTTTGTGACTCAGTTTTTTGCCTTCTTTGCACCTACTCCTCTGTTATCACAGGAGTCCAGAAGAGGACCATGCTATACACACCAAGGGGCTCAAGGGATTAAGCAACTCTGTGCAGCCTACTTCCATCCAGATTTGATCTGCTGGATGAATTGGAATTAATTTAGTGGAGCATTTCCTCTGCTTTCCTAATTGCTTGAGAAAACAGGAAATACAGGGACAAAAAGAGGGAAAAAAAGAGACTCTCCCCCACAGCCCCAGGCTCTTTTGCAGGACCCTTGGGAAACCTATAATGCACACTTTTGCTTCCACTCACCAGGAAGCTACTCAGATTTTTTTTTTTCTTTTTACATTTATTGGGCTTCACTGGATCTTTGTTGCCGCACATGGGCTTTTTCTTCGTTGCAGCGAGCTGGGGCCACATTTCCTTGGGGTGCGCAGGCTTCTCATTGTCAGGGCTTCTCTGGTTGAAGAGAACAGGCTTCCGCGGTTGTGGCTCGCGGGCTCTCGAGCACAGGTTCAGTAGTTGTGGCCCACAGGCCCTGCTGCTCCTCGGCCTGTGGGATCTTCTCAGACCAGGGATCGAACCCGAATCCCCAGCACTGACAGGCTGATTTTTAACCTTTGGACCACCAGAGTAGCCCCAAGGCTACTTAGTTCTTGAGCACTAGGGTAACGAAGTGTTTCTCTGTAGGCAGAAACCTAAGGGGCATTTGGAGAAGGAAGTCCAAGCCCCAGTTTTCTTCTTTCTTAGGGGAAACAAAGATGAGAATTAATACAAAATGAGCACTTCCTATGAGCTGGGCATTGTGGTTGATGTTCCCCGTGATATGCGGTCAGATCTCTATCTGATTCCCCAGCAAAGATCAGCAATATTCTCAGAAACATCAGTTATCTTAAAATTAGCTCATAGTTTATGCTGCATATTACTATGCTCTCTTAGGAGTTTTGCAATTGATGAAAACAAAGATTCAATCTTGTTAGATGGGTCCAAGACCTAGATGTAAGAAATTGATTATTTTTCCCTTATATGTGCTCCCTCGGAGTTATATGCCCTGATATAATAAAGGTATCCCACCCCACCACCTATTCCTAGGGGGAGTCTTTTAGTTTTTCTAACTTAATTCAGGACCTCATATATCTTTTTCAAGTCTCTTAACCTTTTTTCACAGTCCCATTTCCAGGATTCTCACCACACTCCATTATTTTTAATTCCATTCTTCCTTCTTAGGACAATAACTCTTATCTATTTCAGTCTTTGGGGATGCTAGCAGTTTTATGCAAAACTGATAATCCTTTGTTATTATTAAGGGCCCTGGTATTCCTGGAAGGTTAGTTACCTCTTAACTCAGAGACCATCTCATTTTATCCTAAAAAGAGCTTTGTGAGGTAGGTCATTTGTTGTTGTTGTTCAGTTGCTAAATTATGTCTGACTCTTTGCAGCCCCATGGACTGCAGCATGCCAGGCTTCCCTGTCTTTCACTGTCTCCCAGAGTTGCTCAAACTCATGTCCATTGAGTTGGTGAAGCCATCCAACCATCTTATCCTCTGCCACCCTCTTCTGCTCTTGCCCTCAATCTTTCCCAGCATCAGGGTCTTTTCCAATGAGTCAGCTCTTTGCATCAGGTGGCCAAAGTACTGGAGCTTCAGCTTCAGCATCAGTCCTTCCAATGAATAGTCAGGGTTGATTTCCTTTAGGGTTGACTGGTTTGATCTCCTGGCTTTCCAAGGAACTCTTAAGAGTCTTCTCCAGTACCACAATTTGAAAGCATCAGTTCTTTGGTGCTCAGTCTTCTTTATGGTCCAACTCTTGCATCCGTAGATACCTACTAGAAAAATTTTAGCTTTAGCTAAATGGACCTTCATTGGCAAAGGAGGTGGGTCATACCATCCTTCTTTTACAGCTGAAGAATTAAGATCCAGAGTTAGATAAACTGTTCAAAGTATGGAGATAGTACATGGGAGAGCCACAGCTTAAACCCTGATCTCTTTAGGTTTAACGAAGATGTCTATGTTCCTTCTATACAATGATCTCTTAAATCTAACATTTATTGAATTGTTATTTGACTGGTAGGTCAAATGTTGTACCAGGCCTGAGAAACTCTATACTGAAGTTGGCATAAAGGTTGAAGATTGTTGGATTCATGAAATTACTGTGATAGAAGAGATTATATGATCCTGTCTACACTCAGTGGGAAAGGATGCCAGGATTCATTGTTAATGTCTATCATGGGAGCACAATAGAGTGGCTTTGCCAATTATTCATTGCCTCTCACTGGAGTCATTCAGTAAGAGAAGGGGCAGGTTGATAGGGTATTTATGAGCTAGGTTTCGGAATGATATAGATCAGATTCAAGTCCTGATTCCACAATGTGCTTAGCTGTGATGCTTTGAGGAAATTGCTCAAACTGAGTCTCCATTATCTCATTCTTTAAGTGAGGATTATCGTATTATCTGCTCTGAGCTTATTGTGAGGCTTAATGAGACAATGCACTTAAGCACATAGTATAGCGCTTAACACATTAGGTCTTCCATTAGAAAGAAATGTAATGAGAATAGAAGGTTAACTGATAGACCACTTACTTTTATTTTCCTTCACTACTCTTAGAAACTTTACCTCTCTATGGATGCCTAGTTGACATTTTTTTCCCACAGTGACATAAAAGAGTAATTATTTCCCCATTTATTTCCCTGACAAGTTTCTCTTCACTTCCTTGAGATCAGAAGTCCTAATTTGGCTAATCGATTTAGCCAACAATGAGCACCAAATGCTGAATATGACACTTAGGTAAGATATCTGCAAAACTACAGATGAAGGTGTGATGCATTTTGAAAAATCAGGATGAGTGTAAATCATTTTAAGGGACTGTTGGGGATGCAGAGGAGTGAAAGCCTTGATTAACTTAACTTGATTAACGCTATTAAACTTTTCATTAAGGAACCTGTATTTTGGGTGAAGATGATACTGCTTTTGTAGACCACGGTTCCTCAGTCTGTGCCGCCGTCTTGTGGGATAACAGAACTAAGCAAGGGTTTGGGGCTGGGTTAAAGCTGAGAAATGTAGCTACAAACCATTGTTTCTTGTCCTGATCCCATTAGCACTGAACAGTCAAGTGCTCCATTATCATGAGTATACTTCGGGAGCTTGTAATTGTCCTGTGCTTCAGTCAAGAGATGGGTAATTGCTCCTATGGGCCATGGATTTCCTGCTAGCAGCAGCTGATTGAAACCAGCCATTTATTGTGGCTAAAAACCCCAGACTCACTGCAGTGTTTACAGATAAACCTTCTGTGCAACAGTCATTTACCCTACCCAGCCATCCATATATTAAATATATACACATGACCCCCTCCTTTTCTCTTGAAGAGAAATCAACTGTTCTTTTCAGTTTGATTAAATTTCACTATGTGGTGTTGATATGCCAACTCTTTTATTTTGTAGTTTATACTTTAAAGCAAATTGCATTTCTTTGAATCTGCATTCTACTTTGGGGGCATTTGTTAATAGCCACACTGCTGTAGTGTTAGTTACTTTTTCAAAGTTCCTCATTCCTCTTTTTCCATTCCTTTGATAAGCCAAATATAAGGATTAGCTTGTGGGTCTTTCAATGCCCTCAAGAACTGGAATCTAGAAAAAGGAAGCCATCCAGTAGCAACTATGATGTTTTGGGGTTTTGGAGACACTGAAAGGTGATTGTGTGTTTTCTTATTTCAATGACACTTGCATCTGTAATGGACATAGTGGATGAGGCTACATAAATACAAGGTAGATGACACTCTGTGTCCATACTCACTTGATGGAGGTTCCCATTTCTCCACCCCTGCAATTTTATTAAAATTAGCCTTTAGAGGCTAAAGGGACACTTTGAAATCTTCATATAATTCAAGTCTGTCCAGTGGATCTCAAGATTTTGGATAGTTTTAATTCATTCAGTTTCTTCATTTATGAGTAGTAACATCGGTGTCATCTTCTTGTTCTCTTTATGCTTTTTTTATTTTTTTAAAAGCTTTTTATTTTGTATTGGGGTATAGCCAGTTAACAATGCTGTGATAGTTTCAGGTGAAAAGCAAAGGGACTCAGCCATACATATACATATATTCTGTTCCTGAACCAAGAATGAAAGATAAGAACAGTTAGGGGCAAACTGGGAATACCCTGCATTTGTGAAAACAGAAACTCTACGAGTCCTGCCACACCTTTCTTTTTTAAAAAAACTTCCCTGGCAAACCTTTACACTTCATTGAAATTCATGAGTAATTTACTTTTTGGTAGGAGAAGAACATATTTAATCCACTTAAGAAAAACTGACTGACTGAAGTATTTGTATCATCATGGTCAGACCTCATCAAATTAACAAAAAAGATGGGATTTATCATGTGTTTCCTTTAGTTCTGTCTTTTCTTTTTGCCACGCTATCTTCCTCAGGTATACAGAACTGATCAATTTGCTGGTAATGCAGTTGTAAAGGATATATTAGTATTTGCAGATTTAGATGTAAGCTTGGGTTCCTGGAACTTCAGGTAATGATTACCAACTTAGATTCCAAATTCTGAGCTTGAAATCAGTGGTTTGAGGAGAAGGAAAATATAGCAGTTAAATTTAAGCAAAGAACACTTGTCCATGGTATACAAATCCATGAATTTGGTCCCCTGACAGATGACATATGGGATGTGAATGCCTAGGTGTTAAAGAAGGTGGATACAAGACAAGAAAACAGAAATTTGACTCCTATAATTGTACTGTATGAAGCNGTTCTTTTTTAAAAAACTTCCCTGACAAACCTGTACACTTCATTGAAATTCATGAGTAATTTACTTTTTGGTAGGAAAGGAACATATTTAATCCACTTAAGAAAAACTGACTGACTGAAGAATTTGTATCATCATGGTCAGACCTCATCAAATTAACAAAAAAGATGGGATTTATCATGTGTTTCCTTTAGTTCTGTCTTCTCTTTTTGCCACGCTATCTTCCTCAGGTATACAGAACTGATCAATTTGTTGGTAATGCAGTTGTGAAGGATATATTAGTATTTTCAGATTTAGGTGTAAGCTTGGGTTCCTGGAACTTCAGGTAATGATTACCAACTTAGATTCCAAATTCTGAGCTTGAAATCAGTGGTTTGAGCAGAAGGAAAATATAGCAGTTAAATTTAAGCAAAGAACACTTGTCCATGGTATACAAATCCATGAATTTGGTCCCCTGACAGATGACATATGGGATGTGAATGCCTAGGTGTTAAAGAAGGTGGATACAAGAGAAGAAAACAGAAATTTGACTCCTATAATTGTACTGTTGTATGAAGCATTTTAGCAGATCCAAATCTAACACAAAGATCAATAGAGTAATAATGAAATTTACAAAGACAGTTCATCATTAAAGGCTAAGGGAAATATAAACGAGTGAACATTTGCTTATAGGCCCAGATACTTTAAGGCTTCCCAGGTGGTTCAGGTGGTAAAGAACCTGCCTGTTCATGCAGGAGGTGCAAGAGACGTGGGTTCAATCCCTGGGTCGGGAAGATCCCCTGGAGAAGGAAATGGCAACCCACTCCAGTATTCTTGCCTGGAGAATCCCATGGACGGAGGAGCTTGGCAGGCTACAGTCCATGGGGTTGCAGAGTTGAACACAACTGAGTGACTAACACACACAGACATACTTTGGCTGTGCTGGATCTTCGTTACTGTGCGTAGGTTTTCTCTAATTGTGAGCAGGGTTGCTCTCTAGTTGTGGTGCCTGGGCTTCTCACTGTGGTTTCTCTCACTGCGGAAGCCACAGGCTCTAGGCACTCAGGCTTCGGTAGTTGTGACACATGGGCTCAGTTATAAGCTCTTGGGCTTTAGAGCGCAGGCTCAGAAGGTGCGGCACGTGGACTTATTTTCCCCATGGCATGTGGAATCCTCCTGGACCAGGGATTGAGCTAATGTTCCTTGCATTGTCAGACTGCGCCACCAGGGAATGCCTTCACCTTTCAATTGCCTTGCTTTCTTTCTAGGCAAAGCACTTCTAACAATGATGTTAGGTCAGTCCCTGGAACTGAAGTCTGAAAGTATCATGAACTTATTTTCCCCATGGCATGTGGAATCCTCCTGGACCAGGGATTGAGCTAATGTTCCTTGCATTGTCAGACTGCGCCACCAGGGAATGCCTTCACCTTTCAATTGCCTTGCTTTCTTTCTAGGCAAAGCACTTCTAACAATGATGTTAGGTCAGTCCCTGGAACTGAAGTCTGAAAGTATCATGATCTGGATTTCAGACCAGCATGACCTTAGTCACTCTTTTATGTTGCTTGAGATAGAGATTTATTCTGGATCTGAGCTTCAGGTCATACTACTTTCTCCCAAAGGAGAGTTTCATGAAGAATTTGTAAATCACAGATTTAGCTTTTGTGTTTTTTCAGGAGCCCACTCTAGTATTTCACAGATCATAACCCAAACACCAGACTTCTGATCCCATGCATAGGTGTTGACAACCCAGTATGTGAGGGGGAACCTTGGTTGAAAGGGCCGCTGGTTTACTGAGTTTGACTGCTGCCTTTCTGGGCACTGTGGCTTCAGAGGGAATGCACCACCTGCAGACTTAAAGCCAATAAGCAGTCTTAATCTCGCCTGATATTTTCTGCCTTCGATTGGATCAAGCTTTGCCTGACACTGGCAGCTGTTTTCCCTGACTTGTTTTGCTGTTATATGATGACCTTTTCTTTGTTTATTGTTTTCTTTGAACTTGCTGGGAGTTTATATAATTGATGGGCTTGTATGCCACAGTATGTCTGGGAATCTGCTGGTGATATAGTACAATGTCTGATGGGTAGTGTTTTCTATCTTTCCTCCCCTACTCTCATCCCTGATGTCAGAACCCCAATGGTGAACTGACATGGTAATAGATACTCTTTCTTATCCTGGAGGCAAAGAAAAGAAAGAAAGATAGCACTAAGTCATATTCGATTCTTGTGATCCCATGAACTGTAGTCTGCCAGGCTCCTCTATCCATGGAATTTTCCAGGCAAGAATACTAGAGTGGGTTGCCATTTCCTTCTCCAGGGGAACTTCCTGACCCAGGAATTGAACCCAGATCTCCCCCCGTCTTGCAGACAGATGCTTTATTGACTGAGCTATGTGGGAAGCCTGTAAGCAAAGGGTTCAGGGCAATTAGAGTCATCCAGGATCAGCCTGTATTAAAAATTTCAGCATTTTGACAATCTCTTGAGCTCTGCTTTAATACCTGAGTTTTAGGTTTCACTATATTTCTGAACAGAGATCCATCTTTATTCACATTGCCTCAGCTTGACTGGGGTGTTAAAATATACAAATCATGAAATTGTTCATTACTTACCAAAACTAAGCAGTACATGGTTGTCAATATAGATCTGCAAACTAATCATTTAACATTTTAATTGGATTTTAAAAACTAGAGTCATTAAACACTGACAAAGTTGAAAAAAGCAAGCTACAAGATAATGTATATGAAAAGTGAAAGTGTTAGTCACTCAGTTGTGCCCAACTCTTTGTGACCAATTTCAATGACCTGTAGCCCACTAGACTCCTCTGTCCATGGCATTTCCCAGGCAAGAATGCTGGAGTGGGTTGCCATTTCCTTCTCTAGGAGATCTGCCCAACAAGGATCAATCCCAGGTCTCCTGCTTTGTAGATGAATTCTTTACTATCTGAGCCACCTAGCTCAGAAGACAATGTATAGGATCCCTGTTTTAAACTAAATAAATTAAAAAAAAATATATATATATGGAAGAAAAAGCCTCAGAGAGTTAGCAGTGATATTGGATCACAAGGACTTTCTGTGTCATCCCTCCCTGAATTAGTGAGGATGTAATTTCTTACATTCGGAAAAGTTTAAAAGAATAAGCAAGATTTATGCTTCTGGTATAACTCTTAAGCTTCTAACGTGCAACAGAGTAGAATGATTAGCAAGTGTAATTCAAGTGTATTGTATGTTTCAAATAAAGAATTTAATCGTTCAGTCGATGTGGTTGAGTCTTAAGTCTCTGAGTTGTTTTAAATTGAATTGTGCTTAGGTTTTGCAGAAAT
Organism: Oreotragus oreotragus; assembly: GCA_006410675.1. Lineage (NCBI taxonomy): Eukaryota > Metazoa > Chordata > Mammalia > Artiodactyla > Bovidae > Oreotragus > Oreotragus oreotragus. Next base: position 432,552 of record SJYX01005919.1, on the reverse strand, counting down.
GATTGAGTTTCTTACATTTTGGCATTAAGGAATCAGGCTCGGTAGGTCACTACTTTCATATTCTTAGAGCCTTGTTCAAGGCAAGCATTAAAAACACTTCCAATAATTTGGGAATTGATAGGCAAATAGATGTACTTGTAATGACTCTTGCTCACCTGTGATGTTAACCTTGGTTTTTAACATCTATATGTCTCAGTACCTTCTCTGCCATTCAGTCAGCCTGTCTCAGTTCAGTTCAGTCACTTAGTCGTGTCTGACTCTTTGCGACCCCATGGACTGCAGCATGCCAGGCTTTAGGCTTCTGTGTCCATCACTAACTCCTGGAGCTTACTCAAATCATGTCCATTGAGTTGGTGATGCCATCCAATCATCTCATTCTCTGTCATCCCCTTCTCCTCTCGCCTTCAATCTTTCCCAGCATCAGGATCTTTTCCAGTGAGTCAGTTCTTTGCATCAAGTGGCCAAAGTATCCCTCAAAGTCGAAGTCGTAGTCAGGAAAGTTACTTATAAGTCTTGACTAGAGGAAATCCTACCTGACCAACCTAGAGGAACGTCAGGTTCCTTGAGAGTTCTCAGAAGAGGTTGTGGTGTCAAGTTTTCATAGTATGATACATGGTTTATGATACTACCCACAAGTCCTATTTTTTCTACGAAGGACAGGTCAGGGAGCTCATGGTTTCTTTGAAAAAGAGTTCAGTGTAAATATTGAATTTCATTGCTTCTATATGTTTTCCTTTAGAGAAGAAGGTGGTTTCTAAAATTGGTTATACATTGACATCCCTTTAAAGAGGTATTCTAAAACAAATCATGATTGCCAGGCAATAAATGTTGTGATTGACTATTTATCAAGGGCATATAGTTAATTATTAAGCATCTAATTTGAAGCTGCTGCTACTGCTGCTGCTGCTAAGTCACTTCAGTCGTGTCCGACTCTGTGTGACCCCATAGACGGCAGCCCACCAGGCTCCCCCGTCCCTGGGATTCTCTAGGCAAGAATACTGGAGTGGGTTGCCATTTCCTTCTCCAATGCATGAAAGAGAAAAGTGAAAGTGAAGTCGCTCAGTCTGTCGGACTGTTAGTGACCCCATGGACTGCAGCCCACCAGGCTACTCTGTCCATTGGATTTTCCAGGCAAGAGTACTGGGGTGGGGTGCCATTGCCTTCCCCAGATTTGAAGCTGACTTAGTACCAATTCTCCATAAGATTTTTCTTGAGTTCCTTAGAATGGATTTGGAAACCTGCAGGCAAGAGCTGAAGTGTTTGATTTGGTTCAAAGGCCTGACATGGAGGTACTTTTTAGAGTTTCTGCAGGGTTGTACTGGAGAAGGAAATGCAACCCACTCCAGTATTCTTGCCTAGAGAATCCTGTGAATAGAGGAGCCTGGTGGGCTGCTGTGGGTCGCACAGACTTGGACATGACTGAAGTGACTTAGCTTGCATGCATGCATTGGAGAAGGAAATGGCAACCCACTCCAGTATTCTTGCCTGGAGAATCCCAGGGACAGAGGAGGCTGGTGGCCTGCCGTCTATGGGGTCGCACTGAATTGGACACGCCTGAAGCTACTTAGCAGTAGCAGCAACAGCAGCAGCAGCAGCAGGGTTGTATAAAGGTAGCTCTGCGTCCCCTCTTCATGAATAATACTGCAAATGAGAAGCTTGGAAGAGACGAAAACCAGCTAATAGACTGTGAAATGGGCAACAGCAATGTCAAAGTCAGAGAGTGTCTGTCAAGGTTGATCAGTGTCTTGGTCCATTTGGGCTGCTAGAATAAAATACCATAGATTGGGTGGCTTATAAATAGCAGAAATTTTTTTCTCCCAGTCTGAAAGTTGAAAATTCCAAGATCAAGGCACTAATGTAGTCATATTCTTGTGCAAGCCTTCTTCCTGCAGTGTCCTCACATGGTGGGAGGGGTCAGGGGTCTCTGTGGAGCCTGTTTTATAAGGCACTAATCCTATTCATGAGGGCCCTATCTTCATGGCTTAGGTATTTCCAGAAAGTCCCATCTCCTAATACCCCTATCTTTGGGGTTAGGATGTCAACTTAATAATTTTGGAGAACACAAACATTTAGTCCATAGCCCTCATTCACTCACATGTCCAGATTGGTCCCAAGTTATCCTGAAGGGATGTGTCTTTGTGATCAAGGGAAGTAGCAGGGGTTGGGAGTGCATGTAGTGGTGGTACTCAAGGGTATTTCTTAATAAATACGTCTGGGGTATGTATGCATGTGTGTGTGTCTTGATATGTAAGACACCATGACACAAAACTGTAAAGAAGAACTAATGAGAAAACTTGATGCCAGAAACCTTTCAAAGCAGAGAAAAATACTTTCCCTTGAATAATAGCTCCGTTTTGAGAGAAAGTGCTGGATTTTTGAAAGGACTTATTTTTCTCAAAATATTTGGATTTATATATGGATTTGACCTATCTTCCCATTATCTATCCATCACTCTATTTATCTATGTGTCTACATCTATATACGTATATATATACATGAATTTGATCCGGTTGGTTTTGTCTTTTGTAGTTACCGGCTACTCTCCCACAAGTTGAAGAGTAAAACATAAGGCATGATTCTACCTTAGCATTTCGTTCACAAGATACAGTTAATGAGTGCTGAGCATTTTAGGAGGGCAATGAGTCTTTCCGGGTCAGATGTTCCTTCTGAGACATAACTACATTCTAGATTTTACCTTCATTTTCTCAGGGTCAGGGCCATGTCATCATTCGTTGTGGTTTATTTACGGTGTCTGGTTTACTTATGGGAGTTTATTGGGAGGTGACATCTTTCCCCTACTCTTTCTCTTTCTTCCTTGCCTTCTCTGAGCTCAAGTTCCAGGAGAACTTCTACATTGGACTCCTATTTCCTGAGATCATGTTGCAAAATACAATTAAAAAGGAAAAAAGTGGTGTCCCCATTTCCATCTTAATTTTCTGAGCCTGATTTCTTCTTTGAGGAGGACATTGATGTACTCCTGTCCTGGTTTGGAGAACAGGGCTGGCGCTCACATCAGTTTGTGGGACTAAGTTTAGGATGCTTGGCAAAAACAGATATTCAACAACTGTTTTACCCCTTTCTCATCTTTGTGCCATGGATACAAAGATGGGTGAGACATAGTTTCTGCTTTCAAGGACCTTGAAGCCTAATAGGAAACAAAGGTAAATCAATAAAGCCAGTGAGACCTTTGAGTCAAGGTGCTTAGGGAGTAAGGAGGTAGTGACCATGGGCCTCTGTGTTCTCAGCCAACCTGAATGACCCATGTCAGTCATGGTATTTGCACAGGGTATAATTGAATGTTCGCTCAAAAGACCTAAAGTTATTGGCAACCTGTAAAAAATGTTGCAGTGGTGAAAGCTATTAATGTGCACACTGAGTAGAAAATGACTTTAGCAGAGGGACTGGATTAGTTTGCTGGGCTGCCGTAATCAACTGCCACAAATGGGTGGCTTTAACAGGAGAGTTTTTTTTAAAGCTTTGTATTTTATATTGGTGTGTAGCCAATTAACAATCGGGTGGTAGTTTCAGGTAGACAGCAAAGTTAGTTAGTTAAGTCGCTCAGTCGCGTCCGACTCTTTGCGACCCCATGGACTGGAGCCCACCAGGCTCCTCCGTCCATGGGATTCTCCAGGCAAGAATACTGGAGTGGGTTGCCATTTCCTTCTCCAGGGGATCTTCCTGACCCAGGTATTGAACCCAGGTCTCCTGTATTAGAGGCAGATGCTTTAACCTCTGAGCCACCAGGGAAGCCAGCCAGGTAGACAGCAAAGGGATAACAATATTGTGATAGTTTTAGGTGGACAGCCATACATATACACGTATCTATTCTCCCCCAAACTCCCCTCCCATCCAGGCTGCCACGTAACATTGAGCAGAGTTCCCTGTGCTATACAGTAGGGCCTTGCTGGTTATCTGTTAAGCAGAGTTTTATTGTCTCATAGTTCTGGAGGCTGAAAGTCTGAGATCAAAGTGTTAGCAGGGTGGTTCCTTCTGAAGGCTAGGAGGAAGCATCCCATGCCTCTCTCCTAGCTGCTGGTGGTTTGCTGGCAATCAGGCATTCCTTGGCTTCTGCTGCATCACTCAGACCTCTACCTTCATCTTTACATGGCACTCTCTTTGGGGGCCTGACTCCTCACATGGTATTCTATTAATAAGGATACCAGTCTTGTTGGATTAGGGGCCCACCCTGTTCTCATATGACCTTGTATTAATTTAACTCGTTACATCTACAATAACTCTAGTTCAAATAAGGTCACCTTGTGAGGTCCTGGGGGTGAGGAGTATAACATGCAAACTTTGGTGGACACAATTCAATGCATTACAGTTTCTTAATTTTTTCAAAGTATAAAGAGGAGCAATTGATCAGCATTTCTCCCAAGTGCTACAGTCATTGGAAAAAGTACACATATGATCCTGTTGAGAAAAATGGAAGGGCAGGTATTGGGAGGGAAGGGAAGGAGCCAGGCTTCATTGGGTGCTTGCTATAGTCTAGACAGTATGAGGGTCTTTGTCCAAGTTATTTCTTTGAAAAGAATTTGATTATCATTAAAACATGTTTTTAAGGTCATCTCTATTTTGCTGATGTAGAAACTGAGGTTCAAAAACATGGAATCACCATCCTGAGTTTGGAGCCAGAAAAGGGTAGAGCTGGGATTTGACAGCTAGTAGGTTGAGTGCCAGAAAACATGTTCTTCTAGTCTGATGGCCTCCCAAGAAAAGCTGTGATGAAGAATGTAAGGTTGTAGAAGTCAAAGATCCTAGAACACCTTCCAATAAAAAGTGTCTCTCCCCAGGTGGAATAATTTTATCAGTTACCTTCTTGGTCATATTTTAAAATTTAATAATGGCAGCAGATACCCCAATATTCTCTCATTCTTAGAAAAGATCATTTTATGGGCTAATGTGAGAAACTCATTAATCTACATTTCCACTCAAAGAATTTATAACTGTCTGCATTTTCTTACTCCAGTCATCAGCATGTTGACCACTATGGGCAAGAGCTGTGTCCACAATGGAAGCACCAGGAGAGATTCTGGTGATTGTTCCCAGGGAAACCTGAAGTCTTGAAAATTTGACTTTCTTCTATTTGGCACTCAGCATCCGCAACTTCTCTTCCATTCCCCTTTCTTCTCTATTCTTGTCCCACCACATCCGTGTCATGGAAATGGCTACTGAAATAAATTAGTTTAATTTGTGAAATCACATTACGGTTCTCTCTGCTCATGCCAGTTTGCCCAGATTAGCCCAGGCAGATGGCAATGGAGTTTCATCGCTGGTGAGAAAAGGGGCCCTTTCCAGAACTGCAGAACAAGTGTGGGAGAAACGTTATGGATGCCAGAAAGCTGTGTACTTGAGTTTTTGGGCCAGCAATAGCAGTGCTCTGCATCAGGACGACTCTGCCTTCTGAACAGAGGGCTTCCTGAGAGCTAGAAGCAGCTGGTCTGGAGAAAAGATGGCTTGCAAAGAATCAGAGGCATTATGAGTCTTAAATTATTTAAGTTCCTCCTGTGGCAGCGGACTGTAATTGCTTCCTATTTCTGTAAATATTAGCAGCTGTGAGCCTTTCAAGTAAGGAGCTAAAACAGCGCTCCGTGTATCATACTTAAACTCTGAAATATTGTTAAATATCTGACCTTGGGCTGTCAAAGCACACTCGTTACCTGCACTAGCCCTTATGCAAGGGAGTTGTTGACACTCTGAACTGGTATATTATTTTCAGCCTGGTCTGCAATAGCCTCGAGAGATGGAGAATTGGCAAAGGGAATTGCAAGTCACCAAACAGCAGTGTCACGATCCATTTCCTCGAGGGAGGTCACCTCTGTTCCTGCTGCTTTTTACTTGTTTTTACATCTGTAACTCCACCGACAGCTGTCATGACGAATCCTTTATCAAACTGGCACAACTTGTAATATGACTAGTTTGCATACCAGCTCTTACCTCTTTAGTCTCAGTTGATCTCTCTGCCTTATGTTCAATGATTTAATCCTACTGAATTTTTTTTTTTTTTGAGCCTTCAGACTCATTGTATTCTCATTGTCTTTTGTGTTGGACTTATCTTGAGTTTTCTATCTTGAACTCTGCATGTCCTGTAGTACACCTATGCTGGCTTCTACTTACTCTGAAGATGATGCCTGTTCTTGGAAGCTCTTGTGGGCTAGCTGGGCTTCCCAAGTGGCTAGTGTAAAGGACCAGCCTGCAATGCAGGAAATGCAGGAGATATGGGTTCAGTTCCTGGGTCAGGAAGATCCCCTGGAGGAGGGCACGGCAACCCACTCCAGTATTCTTGCCTGGAGAATCTCATGGACAGAGGAACCTGGCAGCCTGCAATCCATAGGCTGCAGAGTCAGACACGACTGAAGTGACTGAGCATGCATGCATGTGGGCTATTAGGTCTTCTTTATTATTTTATGGGTGAAGGCATGTTGAGCACACAGCATATTGGATTGTAATAATCTACTTAGTGATTTTCATCTGCCATTGTATAGACAACTCTTTGAGCGTGAGAAAAGTGTCAGTCCTATTTGCAGGTTTAGTTGCAGAGTCTGTGTGGAGCCTGGTGAATAAAAAGGGATGGACAAGTGCTTGCTAAGGTGGATTTTTACTGCTATATCTCACAATGATGAGATATAATACCTCTGGGCTTAGTCTTCAGTAAAGCTGCCCAGGCAATCTGTGCATGTGGCAGAATCTAATCCATGTCTTCAGATGGCCACTTCCCTTCTTTCCTGTTAACATATTTGGGATGGAATGAGCCCAAAGGCTCATTTCCCAATAGGGAAAGCATCATTGGCCTAACCCAGTTATCACAGTTCCATTTCTTTATGCCAGTGATTGGTCCAAGGGTGGGCACGTGATCTACTTCTGGCCAATGAAGCATAAGGGGAAGTATGTTGAAGGTTTGAGGAATGATTTCTCTTTTTATTAATACAGTGATATGAGAAGGAAGCTATTTGTATCCTTCTTCCTTCTTTTCTACTTGGATGCTTTCACAGAAAATAATAAATGCTGCAACCATGAGAAAGTAAGCTCCCAAATGAAAGCAACACATAAGCATGGGCAAATGGAAGAGTCTTAGATCCTTGGTGATGTTATTTAGTCATCAAAATCAATCCTGGGACAATCTACCTCTGGATTTGTGTCAAGTAAACAATACAGCAATCTTCTGGTTCAAATAACTCTTTTCTAGATGTTGTGTTACTTACTGTTGTGCTAAAATTGTCCTAACTGCAATAGATACCAGGAAAAGGAAGGAGGGTGCTAGATTTTGTGAGCCCATTTCAAAAAGTAAAGAGCTTATGCCACGTAATGAGAGAAGACAGCAAAGAAAATATACTGGGCTTGGGGTTAAGACAACTTAGTTCACCTGGGTCTTTCTTGTATAATCTGGAACAAGTCACTTATCTCTATTATTTTCAAATCAGGCAATCATTTACCCAACAACAACAAAAGTAAGTATTTGATTGCCAACTGTGAGTTATATACTATCTAAGGTATTTATTTGGAAAACAAAGTTGAACTAGATGACTTTGTTTGTAAAAATCTAACTCACTTTTTATTTTTGAGTCTTTGACAAGAGTTTGAGGAACTGCGAGTCTATAAAAATCCTGTACAACTTCCTTCCAAAATCTGCCTTGATTCCAATCATGTTTACCGTTGGCATTTCTTCTCATCCAAATTTCCTGCAGATCCCTGTCTGATAAAAATTTTTTTTAAAAAGACAACAAAACCCACAAAGCATCTGTCTCTGGCAAGAAGGCTCATGAGTCACATCTCCTCCTCTGCAAAGAGAAATCTCATGAAACCAGCTGATTAAAAGGAGTACATAAAGAGAAGGCAGTCTGTTAAATTTATTTTAGGTCCAGCCCCCTAATTTCCAGTCCACATGCAGTCAGTCACCTTATTCATTCAGTCACCAGGTCTTGGCAAGTACAGTCTGTTTAGGTAACCCTGCCCTGGCTCACCTCTCAAGTTTCCTGGCTGAAGAAAAAGGCTATTAAGCTGTCCTCAGGGGTATTGTAGCCACTGCTGTCCAGGCTCAGTAGAGGACTTCAAACTGGTTTATCCTGGTCCCGCCTTGATCAGGACAGGGCTCTCGATTCAGACTACCATGATCCTGCAAGTTGTCTGTCTGTAGTAGAATCTTCAGCCCTGGTAGTGGCGGTGGGGTGGTGGTGGTGAGATTATCATTGTGCCAGGATTTTCGATGGGGGAACATCCGTGCTTGATGAGAGCACTGGGTAATGTCCAGAGAAGAGAGAATCATTACTCCAAATGGAACAGAGGATGGTGAAGAACCAATTGGTATTTGTGTATTTTACAAACAATATTGTTTTGGCTGCCGAGTGTAAGCAGTTGGGTTTATATAGTAAGCCCATGGTGTGGGGGCTCAGCATCTTCTGTGTTACTGTCCCTCCATATTTAGCTTCTTGGTCCATGATGGCTGCTTTTTTCCTACCACTGTGTCTGGATTCCAGCTTGCAGAGTACATCAAGAGAAATGCTGAACTGGAAGAAACACAAGCTGGAATCAAGATTGCCGGGAGAAATATCAATAACCTCAGATATGCAGATGACACCACCCTTATGGCAGAAAGTGAAGAGGAACTAAAAAGCCTCTTGATGAAAGTGAAAGAGGAGAGCGAAAAAGTTGGCTCAAAGCTCAACATTCAGAAAACGAAGATCATGGCATCCGGTCCCATCGCTTCATGGGAAATAGATGGGGAAACAGTGGAAACAGTGTCAGACTTTATTTTTTGGGGCTCCAAAATCACTGCAGATGGTGACTGCAGCCATGAAATTAAAAGACGCTTACTCCTTGGAAGAAAAGTTATGACCAACCTGGATAGTATATTCAAAAGCAGAGACATTACTTTGCCGACTAAGGTCCGCCTAGTCAAGGCTATGGTTTTTCCTGTGGTCATGTATGGATGTGAAAGTTGGACTGTGAAGAAAGCTGAGCGCCGAAGAATCGATGCTTTTGAACTGTGGTGTTGGAGAAGACTCTTGAGAGTCCCTTGGACTGCAAGGAGATCCAACCAGTCCATTCTGAAGGAGATCAACCCTGGGATTTCTTTGGAAGGAATGATGCTAAAGCTGAAACTCCAGTACTTTGGCCACCTCATGCGAAGAGTTGACTCATTGGAAAAGAGTCTGATGCTGGGAGGGATTGGGGGCAGGAGGAGAAGGGGACGACCGAGGATGAGATGGCTGGATGGCATCACAGACTCGATGGACATGAGTCTGAGTGAACTCTGAGAGATGGTGATGAAGAGGGAGGCCTGGCGTGCTGCGATTCATGGGGTTGCAAAGAGTCGGACATGACTGAGCGACTGAACTGAAGAAGAAAGAACAGTAGAATTCCCATGTGCCTTATTTTTTAAGGGCGTGACCAGAAAGTTGTACAAGTAACTTCTGCTCATATCTTGTACCTGGTCTTATGTCTAGCCCCCCACCTTTATTTCAGTTGGGGGATAATTGCTTCATAGTATTGTGCTGGCCTCTCCCATACATCAACAATCAACATGTCTAACTTTAGAGAAGGCTGAGAAATGTGGTCTTTAACCTGGTAGCCATACACACATATAAAATTTCTATTATTATAGAAACAGATTTAGAAGACTGGAAACCTCAGGATCCTTGAGGGGTGGCAGCGTGAGTAGTGTCTTTGTGGGCCTCAGTATCTGAATTAAAAAAATAATAGTTTTATTTATTTTTGACTGTGCTGGGTCTTTGTATCTGTGCAGGCCTTTCTCTAGCTACAGCGAATGGGGGCTACTCTCTAGCTGCAGCGAGTGGGGGCTGCTCTCTAGCTGCAGTGTGAGGGCTTCTCACTGCAGTGGCTTCTCTTGTTGTGGAGCACGGACGCTAGGGTGCTCAGGCTTCAGTAGTTGCAGGTCCTGGGCCTTAGAATACAGGGTTCAGTAGTTGCGCTGTGTAGGTTTAGTTGCTCTGCAGCACGTGGGATCTTCCTGGATCAGGGATCGAACCCATGTCTCCTGCATTGGCAGGCAGATTCTTTACCACCAAACCACCAGGGACAGCCCTTAATTTTTTTATGGAATGGGCCTGACTGTAACCAGAGTGCTAGTTTCCCTCTTATACCTCCTTCTTTATGTTTTTGTCTCTTCTCCCAACTTACTTCTACCATCTGGGAGTGGAAAAGTCTGTTTTATCACAGTATTTTTCTGTACTGGGCTTAGTACAGACATTTTTTTTTAAATGAGTTAAATAGTATTCACAGGAAAATTGACAGCTAAGCATACACCTTCAGAATAGAATTCCTCCTCATCTTTTCCCCAGGTATGTAGCAGAGTCCTTTGCTCCTGGAGAGAGCAGATCCTCAGTGCCAGGTGGGAGTACATGTTGCTGTTGCTCAGTTGCTCAGTCATGTCTGACTCTTTGTGACCTCATGGACTGCAGCATGCCAGGCTCCCTGTCCTTCACTATCTCCTGGAGTTTGCTCAGACTCATGTCCATTGAGTTGATGATGCCATCCAACCATCTCATTCTCTGTCATCCCCTTTTCCTCCTGCCCTTAATCTTTCCCAGCATCAGGGTCTTTTCTAATGAGTCGGCTTTTCACATCAGCTGGCCAAAGTATTGGAGCTTCAGCTTCAACATCAGTTCTTCCAATGCATATTCAAGGTTGATGTCCTTTAGGATTGACTGGTCCCTAGCTTTCCAAGGGACTCTCAAGTGTCTTCTCCAGTTTGAGAGCATCAATTCTTTGTCACTCAGCCTTCTTTACGGTCCAACTCTCACATCCATACATGACTACTGGAAAATGAATAGCTTTGACCATATGGACCTTTGTGGACAAAGTGATGTTGGAAGTGCATGAGACAGAGACATTTAGAGACAGCTGTTTTCCCTGGTGAGAGTGTGTTCTCCAGGGATGCTTCACCCTGTTAAGGAAATCCAACCAAACTGGATTTTGGTCTCTGTTTAAGGCTTGTGAAAGACAGCAGCAGGAAACTTGCTCATTGCTTATTCTCCAGACTTTTCTAGTCTACCTGAAATCTAAGGAGGTATGACATATTATCTGTTTCCTGACAACAAGATCTAGGGATCTTCTTCCAGAGATCAATTCTTGACTTGTACTTTATTTTGTCCTTTTAAGAAATCTACTACTGGGAAATTTAAAAGTTGTAATACTTCATAATCGAGGGATTTAGGTTCTTTTTGTCCATTGTTTTGGCCATGAATTGGTGATGTTTGCTCATCTCCCAGTGAATCTCCAACATGTCCTTATAAAGTTCTGTGAGCAGAAAGGTCTACACTTTGGTTTCTACAATGGGTTAAGGGAAATTTTGAGCTGTCCTTCTACAATGTTGTATAGTAGTTTAAAAAGTTAACAGTTTATTTTGGTGACTTATGGACTTTTAGGGGAAGGAAACCATTGACAGGATTTTATTTTCCTATTGCATGGGGAAACTCACAAGACTTTTTCCTAGTAGAAACATGAGGAGTGGTGTGGTATGGGAAATGAACCATGGGGAGTAGCTCCCATTTCATTACATTGTAATGGGCAGGTGAGCAAATGTCACCTTTTTGCCAGGTCAGCACTCTTCTAAAGTTGCACCAGGCTCCTGATCTCTACCATCCTCTTCCATGTGAACAAAGCTTGTATCCTTTGTCTCACATCTTCAGAGGTCAGTTCTCTGCTAGGTGAAGGGCTGATTGATCTAAAGATGCGCTACCTGTGGGAACATCAGGCTCTTAGGCCAAAGAAATATTTTAGGGCAGATTTTTCTTGCATTCCTTATGAGTCCATGCCTGTCTGATTTCAATACTGTTTTGAGATTATTGATGAGGTCTAGTTGCTCAGTTGTGTTCAACTCTTTTGCGACCCCATGAACTATAACCTGCCAAGCTTCTCTGTCTATGGGATTTCCCAGGCAAGAGTACAGGAGTGGGTTGCCATTTTCTTCTCTAAGAGATCATCCTGACCCAGGGATTGGACTCATGTCTGCTGCCTTGGCAGGTGGATTCTTTACCCCTGAGCCACCAGGGAAACCCCATGATGCTCTGATTTCAGAACTCCCTTGGGATAAGATAACTGAAAAGTTAAATATTTCATGTGAGTGAAGAATTGAAAGAAACTTGAAGGGCAAGTCCATGAGGCTGTGAAAGTTCTTCATCTCTCCCTCTTGTCTGGTGTTATAAGAATATCTCTGTCTATGAATTTGCATGATATCTATCCATCTATCTATCATTCATCTGTGGGAAGGATTCCCTATGTGTGCTGCCTAAAATTTTGCTTTTTATTATTTAAATAAAAGCTATAGAAAGGGTAAGGGGGTGGAGGAAAGCATTTGACTACTAAAATGAGGTTGGTGTCAGAATAAACCTTATCCTTGTGAGATGAGTGATTTTTTGTAGAGTCAGAGCATTTTTGCAATAGAAGTCTGAAGACCATCTCGTCTAACTCCTTATTTTACACATGATGGAAATTTTGAGATCCAGAGATAAGTGACTTGCCTAAGGCCACACAGATAAGTTGCTCTGTTACTTTACTTTTTTGAAAAGTAAACTTTTCATTAAAAAATAAAAAATTTCCCAAAGCAGCTAGATTTGTGTAACCAGCTTATAGACTGAACATGAACATCACCAAGCACTTCAAAAATCTCCTTTGTATCCCCTCCTCAGTAACTATCCTTTCTCCCATTCCCAAAGGGGACTGCTATTCTATTTAAAACACAGCTTAATGTTGCCTGTTTTTGAACTTTATGTAAATTTCATCACACAGAATCTGTTCTTTTTTGGTCTGGCTTTTTCATCCAATGTGATGTTTATGAAATTAATCCATTTTTCATGTTGCAGTAGTCTGTCCATTTGCATTGCAATGTTTTATTCCAGTGTGTGAAGAGAATGCAGTTTGTTTGTTTTCCTATTACTTTGTTTTTAATGACTAGAGATTCCTAGTGTTGATTTTCAGGTCCATTTTAATTGTTTTGCTTCTGGACAGGGGTATTTTCTCAAAACCAACCTACAAGGCGGTTGTCTGAAGTCATATCTTTAAATACAGCAACCAGGAAGCAAAAATATATACTACCACTGATTATTTGCTGTAGTAATTTCCATTTTTCTTTCACCTGACTTTCTGTGACTATTGAGACACTAGTTGAGCAAGAGTCAGATGATATTCCCTCTCTTCTTTTATATTCTGCATTATGGCCTTTTGCTATTAAGAACTGATTTACAATTTGGGTTTTGAACGATTCATGTTAAAATACTTTGTCTAGAGAAGTGACTTTCCTTGTTCATTTCCCCCACATCCTCTGGGAGAATCCAGATGGTTCTTGCATTTTAAGTGCATGAACAGTTGCCATCTTGCATGATCTAATTGTCTAAAACTGCCCACATGCTTACCATCTTAAAGAGTGCTGTTTGCCAAAGGTGTCAGGTCATCTTTCATGTGGCTTTAATAAAGAAGGCATCTCAGCCTGAAAGTATGGCATCAAAAAGCATCACTCCTAAGTGGCTAAAACGGACAATTCTTTAACTCCTTTGTTAAAAATACAATTCACCAGGCTGAAAATCTAATTATTTAAACACCAGTAATTTTCCCCCTGGTAGAATAAACCTTAAGTGTTTACAATCAAGTTAGCTAGATTTTAACCTAGTTTACTTATTTAACCAAGTATTAAAAAAAATCCATACCATACCTTGTAAGTTCTTTGAAAATCTTTTATTTCCATTGATTTTCATTAAAGAGGTAATTGGCAGCTGATCAGTAGGCATGATGCTGATGAGCTGGTTTGGCTGAACCTTCTGTGTGACAGAGCAGCAGGAAGAGAGAACCCAGAGGTTTGCTGACACTCCAATCTATCTTCAATGAATGCAAGCTGGCTAATAAATATTTAATGGGCAGTTGTTTGCAGTTTAATAGAATTAGATAATTCTATTAGAATCCTGTTTGGAGACCTACAGGTATCATATATCACAGTTGAAGACATGGTTAATAATTTAAGCTAAGTGACTAGTAATTAGAGAGACAGTCCGATTAAGCAGGAACTTTTGGTTGTAAACCATCTGGAAATGTGCGTGTGTGTGTGTGTGTGTGTGTGTGTGTGTGTGTGTGTGTGTGTGAAAGAGAAAGAAAGAAAGAAAGATTGGGATTATGTAGGACTGTAGACTGTAAACTGTTTTAAAGTTTAGCTAATGCAGCAAGTCTGGGCCAACCCTTAAATGTGATAACAAAGCATGAGGCCCCTGGGGTTTATTTAATATCTCATCCTCTCAGTTAATGAGATGGAAAATAGTTCACTGTTTATCTACAGTAGATCAAGCAGATGTTGCCAATTCCATTTTATGGAATGTAATCTTGGTGAGATTGTCTTCTGCCCGTTACCTTTTCATGGCCTTGATGTCTCCTGTATTCTTCCTGATTGGGGGTGGGGTGTAGGCACCCTCTTAGCCACGGACTAGATGAATACACTTCTAAGTTAGGACTGAGCAGCCTTTTTACATCCTGAACATCCAGTCACCTCTAACAGGGCAAAGCGGGTTGGCTGACACAGAAAGGTTTGCAGACAACATAAGGCTTCTCAAATATAAAGACTGTTGACTCTAAGGACCTCTTGCCCAATAATTCTTTATGAAACTGTCAAGTTTGTGATTTTCTTTGATTTGTTTCATTCATCTCGTTGTCTTTTCCCTAGTCTATAAATACACACTATATGAATTGGATCATTAGATCTAAAAAGCCTAATATGATTATAATTATTTTTTTTTGGTAAACAACTTTAATTTTCCAGAATCATCAGGTAATTAGTATTCTCTCCCAAATAGTGATATCAAAAGAATGTGTCTAATTTAGGAACATAAGGTAGTAGAGATTTGACTAAAGGCAATGAACCCCTTTAGACCGATGGATCTATTAGGATTTACCTTTGTCTATAGCAGAAGCTGGACTTCCCTGGTGATTCAGACAGTGAAGAATCTGCCTGCAATGCAAGAGACTGGAGTTCAATCCCTGGGCCAGGAAGATGCCCTGGGGAAGGGAATGGCCACCCACTCCAGTATTCTTGTCTGGAGAGTCCCATGGACAGAGAAGCCTGGAAGGCTACAGTCCATAGGGTGGCAAAGAGTTAGACACGACTGAGCAACTAACCCTAACACTTTTCTAGTAGCAGAAGCTGGACTTATACTAGGTGTATCTATATAGAAGCTTCTTTTTCCCATGGGAAAATGTCTGGAGGCATGCATCGTTTGGTGGTGGATCAGTGCGGCCAAGATATGAGGCCCAAAGTCTCTGTGATTCTCTTGGCCTGTTTCTTTATGGCTGCTGCCACTCTATTGTCTCTGCCTTCCAGGCAGGAACTGGAATGGATGGCGTTGCCCAGAAGTTCCCAGAAGACATCTGCATCGTTCTCATTGGTTACAAATGTGTCATGTGGCCACCCCTAGTTGCAGAGATCTCTGGAAAGGTGGGTTTGCATCTCTCTAGTCTACGTAAGAGAGGAAGAAAAGGGAAAGGGAATTGGAATGAGTATTGCAGGAGCCAACCTACAGTATTTGCCATATCCACTGAGGAAATTTCCATATTTTGTGGTAAATACTGATTTAACTCTCTTCTTCTTCTGCTGCTGCTGCTAAGTTGCTTCAGTTGTGTCCAACTCTGTGTGATCCCATAGATGGAAGCCTACCAAAGTATAAACCTTTGCGATTTCTTTAGCCCCAGTGGTCAATGTGCCAGAGACAAAGCCTTGGAAATTCTTGGATGTTCTTGATGAACTATGCTATATTCTTAGGAGAAAGAAGTAGAAAAGAGAAGATTTAAGGAGAGAGGAGGAATACAGGGGCAAGAGATGATGTGAATATATTTGTGTGATTAAAATGTATGTCATACTGTACTGTTAGAATGTGCCAGTCCTTAATTATCCTCAATTAATCTGGTTAATTGAAGTTTTAAGTTCAGCTTTATAATTTACCGAGACGCTGATATTACTGAGGTATAATCAAGTAACTTTCCACTTGTTTTTCTTAGCATTTTAAAAATATAGTCTCTCCTCTTGATTCTAATGCACTGTCATTGCATACATTTTTACAAAATACAGATTAAAAATAGAAGAAACATTAAAAACCCACTAACTAGAAATAACTTGTGTTTGTATTTTGTTAGAAGATAAGATCTCATTTTTGAAAGATTTAAGCAAATGGTGAAGTGATGCAAATATTAATATTTCATTTAATGGAAAGATTTGAAATAGCATTGATTTCTCAAATTAAAAATTATGCCATATAAAGGTATTATTTCAAAGCTGGGTAGTCATGGGAAGTATAAAATGTGCTGAGGGTTGTGTATTGGGGTCACTAGGTTTTGTCAGAATGAGTTTTCAGTAGCTCCTCCTTTGCACTGAAGTGATCACCCTAGATATCTTTTTGAGTTGCATTGTGGATTGTGTTTACCTAGATAAACAGAAGATTATGTTCTACATTCTATTTTGGTAGCATCTTATTTTAATTGTCTGCTTGGTTTGTTATCCTATCTTGTGCTCAGCAGATTTGTAAGGGCCAGTGAAGGACATTTTCAGAAATGCTTGTTGTCATGAATAGTCAAGCCAGGAACAATATAGAGTCTGCTGTATAATTTGTTCTCAGGGCTTTTTTTTGTTTGTTTTGAGGAATATAAACAAGGTCCAGATTCAACGAATGCTCCGGGCATCTTGCTAGGTTATAATTGCAAGCATTAATTCAATTAATACTCAGAATAATCCAGTGTGGAAATGGTCCTCTTATCTACTTGGCTCACCTTCTTTCTTGCCTCCCATATCTAATTAGCAAACTATATTGGCTCTGCTGTCAAAATGTGTCTGAGTCCGATTACTTACTGTCTCTACCACTAGTGCATGTGTGCATGCTAAGTCACTTCAGTTGTGTCCGACTCTTTGTGACCCTTTACCCTAGCCTGCCAGCCTCCTCTGTTCGGGAATTTTCCAAGCAAGAATACTGAAGTGGGTTGCCATGCCCTTCTCCAGGGGGATCTTCTTGACTCAGGGATCCAATGCGTGTCTCTTGTGTCTTCTGCATTGGCAGGTGTGTTCTTTGCACTAGCACCACCTGGAACCTCCCTCTACCACTAATACCATGCTGTGTTTCCACTTTGCATCTCTCCTCTCGGCTGATAAGCATTTTCCTACAGAGAAACAGAGTGAGGCAGTATGACCTGATTAATATATGAGCATATTGTATAGCTTCTAGGGTCAGATACATGTGGAAAGTGGAGGACAGGAAGGTTTAGAAGACTGTGGTACACTTCAGTTCAGTTGCTCAGTCGTGTCTGACTCTGTTACTCCATGACTGCAGCACGCCAGGCTTCCCTGTCCATCACCAACTCCCAGAGCTTGCTCAAACTCATGGCCATTGAGTCGGTGATGCCATCCAACCATCTCATCCTTGCCATCCCCCTTTCCTCCTGCCTTCAATCTTTTCCAGCATTAGGGTCTTTTCCAATGAGTCAGTTCTTTGCATCAAGTGGCCAAAGTATTGGAGTTTTAGCTTCAGCATCAGTCTTTCCAATGAATATTCAGGACTGATTTACTTTAGGATTGACTGGTTGGATCTCCTTACAGTTCAGGGGAATCTCAAGAGTCTTCTCCAACATCACAATATGAGAGCATCAATTTTTTGGTGCTCAGCCTTCTTTATAACCCAACTCTTACATCCATACATGACTACTGGAAAAACCATGATGTTTATACAGACCTTTGTTGGCAAAGTAATGTCTCTGCTTTTTAATATGCTGACTAGGTTTGTCATAGCTTTTCTTCCAAGGAGCAAACATGTTTTAATTTCATGGCTGCAGTTACCATCTGCAGTAATTTTGGAGCCCAAGAAAATTAAATCTGTCACTGTCCATTGTTTTCCCCTCTATTTGCCATGAAGTGATGGGACCAGATGCCATGATCTTTGTTTTCTGAATGTTGAGCTTTAAGCCAACTTTTTCACTCTCCTCTTTCACTTTCTTCAAGAGGCTCTTTAGTTCTTCACTTTCTGCCATAAGGGTGGTGTCATCTGCGTAGCTGAGGTGATTGATATTTCTCCTGGCAATCTTGATTCCAGCTTGTGCTTCATCCAGCCCAGCATTTCACATGATGTATTCTGTATATAAGTTAAATAAGCAGGGTGACAATGACAATATACAGCCTTGACATACTCCTTTCCCGATTTGGAACCAGTCCGTTATTCCATGTCAGGTTCTAACTTTTGCTTCTTGACCTGTATACAGATTTCTCAGGAGGCAAGTAAGGTGGTCTGGTATTCCCATCTCTTGAAGAATTTCCCACAGTTTGTTGTAATCTACACCGTCAAAAGCTTTGATGTAGTCAATAAAGTAGAAGTCGATGTTTTTCTGGAACTCTCTTGCTTTTTCTATGATCCAACAGATGTTGGCACTTTGACCTCTGGTTCCTCTGCCTTTTCTAAATCCAGCTTGAACATCTGGAAGTTCTTGGTTCATGTACTGTTGAAGCCTGACTTGGAGAATTTTGAGCATTACTGTGCCAGTGTGTGAGACAGATGAAATTGTGCGATATTTTGGACATTCTTTGGCATTGCCTTTCTTTGAGATTGGAATGAAAACTGACCTTTTCCAGTCCTGTGACCACTGCTGAGTTTTCCAAATTTGCTGGCATGTTTAGTGCAGCATCATCTTTTAGGATGTGAAATAGCTCAGCTGGAATTCCATCACATCCACTAGCATTGTTTGTAGTGATGCTTCCTAAGACTCACCTGACTTTGGACTCCAGGATATCTGGCGTTGGGTGAGTGATCACACCATTATGGTTATCTGGGTCATGAAGATCTTTTTTGTACAGTTCTTCTGTGTTTTCTTGCCACCTCTTCTTAATATCTTCTGCTTTTGTTAGGTCCATACCATTTCTGTCCTTTATCGAGCCCATCTTTGCATTAAATATTCCCTTGGTATCTCTCATTTTCTTGAAGAGATCTCTAGTCTTTCCCATTCTATTGTTTTCCTCTATTTCTTTGCATTGATCACTGTGGAAGGTTTTCTTATGTCTCCTAACTGTTCTTTGGAACTCTGCATTCAGGTGGGTTTATCTTTCTCTTTCTCCTTTGCCTTTAGCTTCTCNGTGTGTGTGTGTGTGTGTGTGTGTGTGTGTGTGTGAAAGAGAAAGAAAGAAAGAAAGATTGGGATTATGTAGGACTGTAGACTGTAAACTGTTTTAAAGTTTAGCTAATGCAGCAAGTCTGGGCCAACCCTTAAATGTGATAACAAAGCATGAGGCCCCTGGGGTTTATTTAATATCTCATCCTCTCAGTTAATGAGATGGAAAATAGTTCACTGTTTATCTACAGTAGATCAAGCAGATGTTGCCAATTCCATTTTATGGAATGTAATCTTGGTGAGATTGTCTTCTGCCCGTTACCTTTTCATGGCCTTGATGTCTCCTGTATTCTTCCTGATTGGGGGTGGGGTGTAGGCACCCTCTTAGCCACGGACTAGATGAATACACTTCTAAGTTAGGACTGAGCAGCCTTTTTACATCCTGAACATCCAGTCACCTCTAACAGGGCAAAGCGGGTTGGCTGACACAGAAAGGTTTGCAGACAACATAAGGCTTCTCAAATATAAAGACTGTTGACTCTAAGGACCTCTTGCCCAATAATTCTTTATGAAACTGTCAAGTTTGTGATTTTCTTTGATTTGTTTCATTCATCTCGTTGTCTTTTCCCTAGTCTATAAATACACACTATATGAATTGGATCATTAGATCTAAAAAGCCTAATATGATTATAATTATTTTTTTTTGGTAAACAACTTTAATTTTCCAGAATCATCAGGTAATTAGTATTCTCTCCCAAATAGTGATATCAAAAGAATGTGTCTAATTTAGGAACATAAGGTAGTAGAGATTTGACTAAAGGCAATGAACCCCTTTAGACCGATGGATCTATTAGGATTTACCTTTGTCTATAGCAGAAGCTGGACTTCCCTGGTGATTCAGACAGTGAAGAATCTGCCTGCAATGCAAGAGACTGGAGTTCAATCCCTGGGCCAGGAAGATGCCCTGGGGAAGGGAATGGCCACCCACTCCAGTATTCTTGTCTGGAGAGTCCCATGGACAGAGAAGCCTGGAAGGCTACAGTCCATAGGGTGGCAAAGAGTTAGACACGACTGAGCAACTAACCCTAACACTTTTCTAGTAGCAGAAGCTGGACTTATACTAGGTGTATCTATATAGAAGCTTCTTTTTCCCATGGGAAAATGTCTGGAGGCATGCATCGTTTGGTGGTGGATCAGTGCGGCCAAGATATGAGGCCCAAAGTCTCTGTGATTCTCTTGGCCTGTTTCTTTATGGCTGCTGCCACTCTATTGTCTCTGCCTTCCAGGCAGGAACTGGAATGGATGGCGTTGCCCAGAAGTTCCCAGAAGACATCTGCATCGTTCTCATTGGTTACAAATGTGTCATGTGGCCACCCCTAGTTGCAGAGATCTCTGGAAAGGTGGGTTTGCATCTCTCTAGTCTACGTAAGAGAGGAAGAAAAGGGAAAGGGAATTGGAATGAGTATTGCAGGAGCCAACCTACAGTATTTGCCATATCCACTGAGGAAATTTCCATATTTTGTGGTAAATACTGATTTAACTCTCTTCTTCTTCTGCTGCTGCTGCTAAGTTGCTTCAGTTGTGTCCAACTCTGTGTGATCCCATAGATGGAAGCCTACCAAAGTATAAACCTTTGCGATTTCTTTAGCCCCAGTGGTCAATGTGCCAGAGACAAAGCCTTGGAAATTCTTGGATGTTCTTGATGAACTATGCTATATTCTTAGGAGAAAGAAGTAGAAAAGAGAAGATTTAAGGAGAGAGGAGGAATACAGGGGCAAGAGATGATGTGAATATATTTGTGTGATTAAAATGTATGTCATACTGTACTGTTAGAATGTGCCAGTCCTTAATTATCCTCAATTAATCTGGTTAATTGAAGTTTTAAGTTCAGCTTTATAATTTACCAAGACGCTGATATTACTGAGGTATAATCAAGTAACTTTCCACTTGTTTTTCTTAGCATTTTAAAAATATAGTCTCTCCTCTTGATTCTAATACACTGTCATTGCATACATTTTTACAAAATACAGATTAAAAATAGAAGAAACATTAAAAACCCACTAACTAGAAATAACTTGTGTTTGTATTTTGTTAGAAGATAAGATCTCATTTTTGAAAGATTTAAGCAAATGGTGAAGTGATGCAAATATTAATATTTCATTTAATGGAAAGATTTGAAATAGCATTGATTTCTCAAATTAAAAATTATGCCATATAAAGGTATTATTTCAAAGCTGGGTAGTCATGGGAAGTATAAAATGTGCTGAGGGTTGTGTATTGGGGTCACTAGGTTTTGTCAGAATGAGTTTTCAGTAGCTCCTCCTTTGCACTGAAGTGATCACCCTAGATATCTTTTTGAGTTGCATTGTGGATTGTGTTTACCTAGATAAACAGAAGATTATGTTCTACATTCTATTTTGGTAGCATCTTATTTTAATTGTCTGCTTGGTTTGTTATCCTATCTTGTGCTCAGCAGATTTGTAAGGGCCAGTGAAGGACATTTTCAGAAATGCTTGTTGTCATGAATAGTCAAGCCAGGAACAATATAGAGTCTGCTGTATAATTTGTTCTCAGGGCTTTTTTTTGTTTGTTTTGAGGAATATAAACAAGGTCCAGATTCAACGAATGCTCCGGGCATCTTGCTAGGTTATAATTGCAAGCATTAATTCAATTAATACTCAGAATAATCCAGTGTGGAAATGGTCCTCTTATCTACTTGGCTCACCTTCTTTCTTGCCTCCCATATCTAATTAGCAAACTATATTGGCTCTGCTGTCAAAATGTGTCTGAGTCCGATTACTTACTGTCTCTACCACTAGTGCATGTGTGCATGCTAAGTCACTTCAGTTGTGTCCGACTCTTTGTGACCCTTTACCCTAGCCTGCCAGCCTCCTCTGTTCGGGAATTTTCCAAGCAAGAATACTGAAGTGGGTTGCCATGCCCTTCTCCAGGGGGATCTTCTTGACTCAGGGATCCAATGCGTGTCTCTTGTGTCTTCTGCATTGGCAGGTGTGTTCTTTGCACTAGCACCACCTGGAACCTCCCTCTACCACTAATACCATGCTGTGTTTCCACTTTGCATCTCTCCTCTCGGCTGATAAGCATTTTCCTACAGAGAAACAGAGTGAGGCAGTATGACCTGATTAATATATGAGCATATTGTATAGCTTCTAGGGTCAGATACATGTGGAAAGTGGAGGACAGGAAGGTTTAGAAGACTGTGGTACACTTCAGTTCAGTTGCTCAGTCGTGTCTGACTCTGTTACTCCATGACTGCAGCACGCCAGGCTTCCCTGTCCATCACCAACTCCCAGAGCTTGCTCAAACTCATGGCCATTGAGTCGGTGATGCCATCCAACCATCTCATCCTTGCCATCCCCCTTTCCTCCTGCCTTCAATCTTTTCCAGCATTAGGGTCTTTTCCAATGAGTCAGTTCTTTGCATCAAGTGGCCAAAGTATTGGAGTTTTAGCTTCAGCATCAGTCTTTCCAATGAATATTCAGGACTGATTTACTTTAGGATTGACTGGTTGGATCTCCTTACAGTTCAGGGGAATCTCAAGAGTCTTCTCCAACATCACAATATGAGAGCATCAATTTTTTGGTGCTCAGCCTTCTTTATAACCCAACTCTTACATCCATACATGACTACTGGAAAAACCATGATGTTTATACAGACCTTTGTTGGCAAAGTAATGTCTCTGCTTTTTAATATGCTGACTAGGTTTGTCATAGCTTTTCTTCCAAGGAGCAAACATGTTTTAATTTCATGGCTGCAGTTACCATCTGCAGTAATTTTGGAGCCCAAGAAAATTAAATCTGTCACTGTCCATTGTTTTCCCCTCTATTTGCCATGAAGTGATGGGACCAGATGCCATGATCTTTGTTTTCTGAATGTTGAGCTTTAAGCCAACTTTTTCACTCTCCTCTTTCACTTTCTTCAAGAGGCTCTTTAGTTCTTCACTTTCTGCCATAAGGGTGGTGTCATCTGCGTAGCTGAGGTGATTGATATTTCTCCTGGCAATCTTGATTCCAGCTTGTGCTTCATCCAGCCCAGCATTTCACATGATGTATTCTGTATATAAGTTAAATAAGCAGGGTGACAATGACAATATACAGCCTTGACATACTCCTTTCCCGATTTGGAACCAGTCCGTTATTCCATGTCAGGTTCTAACTTTTGCTTCTTGACCTGTATACAGATTTCTCAGGAGGCAAGTAAGGTGGTCTGGTATTCCCATCTCTTGAAGAATTTCCCACAGTTTGTTGTAATCTACACCGTCAAAAGCTTTGATGTAGTCAATAAAGTAGAAGTCGATGTTTTTCTGGAACTCTCTTGCTTTTTCTATGATCCAACAGATGTTGGCACTTTGACCTCTGGTTCCTCTGCCTTTTCTAAATCCAGCTTGAACATCTGGAAGTTCTTGGTTCATGTACTGTTGAAGCCTGACTTGGAGAATTTTGAGCATTACTGTGCCAGTGTGTGAGACAGATGAAATTGTGCGATATTTTGGACATTCTTTGGCATTGCCTTTCTTTGAGATTGGAATGAAAACTGACCTTTTCCAGTCCTGTGACCACTGCTGAGTTTTCCAAATTTGCTGGCATGTTTAGTGCAGCATCATCTTTTAGGATGTGAAATAGCTCAGCTGGAATTCCATCACATCCACTAGCATTGTTTGTAGTGATGCTTCCTAAGACTCACCTGACTTTGGACTCCAGGATATCTGGCGTTGGGTGAGTGATCACACCATTATGGTTATCTGGGTCATGAAGATCTTTTTTGTACAGTTCTTCTGTGTTTTCTTGCCACCTCTTCTTAATATCTTCTGCTTTTGTTAGGTCCATACCATTTCTGTCCTTTATCGAGCCCATCTTTGCATTAAATATTCCCTTGGTATCTCTCATTTTCTTGAAGAGATCTCTAGTCTTTCCCATTCTATTGTTTTCCTCTATTTCTTTGCATTGATCACTGTGGAAGGTTTTCTTATGTCTCCTAACTGTTCTTTGGAACTCTGCATTCAGGTGGGTTTATCTTTCTCTTTCTCCTTTGTCTTTAGCTTCTCTTTTCTCAGCTATTTGTAATATTGTAATATTAAGTATTGTACACTTAAGTGATCAGGAATCTAAAATTATATTAAGAGAATTTGGTCCTTACTGATGTTGGTGTCACCAACTCAACGGACATGAGTTTCCATAAACTCCAGGAGTTGGTGATGGACAGGGAGGCCTAGTGTGCTGCAGTCCATGGGGTCACAAACAGTTGGACACGACTGAGCGACTGAATTGAACTGATGTCATCAAAATGGAAAAGTAGAGCAATATATTTGAGTTTTGCAGTATAGGTAGTTTATATATTTAATAAAACAAATTATACATATATTTAAAAATTTTATTGATTGATTTTTGTTTCTGTTGGGTCTTGGTTGCTGCACACAGACTTTCTCCAGTTGCAGCGAGTGGGGGCTACACTCTAGTTCTGGTGTGTGGGCTTCTCTTGTTGCAGAGCACAGGCTCTAGGTGCTCAGGGTCCTGTATTTGTGTTGGGTGACTTTAGGGCGCATGGCCTTCAGTAGTTGTGACACACAGGCTTAGTTGCCCCGAAGCACGTGGAATCTCCCCAGACCAAGGATCGAACCTGTGTCCCCTGCATTGGCAGGCAGATTCCTATCCTCTGTGCCACCAGGGAAGTCCTGGGCAATTTAAATAAATTATATATTTTTCTTTTGTTGTGAATCATGCAAAATATAATGTGTCAGAGTTCCTGTCTTCCTAGAGCAAGGACAGACAGCTGTAATGCAAGAAGTGAGTATGCACTGTGTGTAATGTTGCATGTTCTGCATCCCACCTTCAGTAATGAATTCCAATCCTCTGTGCTAGAGGAAAGACTGAGCTCTCTTAAAGAAATTACAGTACAAAGTTTTTGTCATGTGGAGAGGTGATCAAAGCAGTAAGTAGATAAAAGGAACCAGGACAAACTTATTACAAAAGTGTGATCAGCCAGTTAATTAACAAAAGCATTAGGATATTTTCCTGGATGTTGCGGTATTTGTGACATTTGTCAACATTTAAAAATTCACAATTTACCGTGGCTTCTTTTCTCATTCTTAATAAATACTCACATTCAGACCAAATTTTGCATTTGAAATTACAGAGATTCCCATTCCCCTTGCCTCCTGCGTTCATTGTTTAAACTTGGAACCCTACAAAATCTAGATCTATCTCCACTTCTGCTTTATTATCATAAATTCATTCTCCAGAAGTTCCTTCTTCCTAGTTTGAAGTGTGTTTCTGTTTTATACAACTCAGAGAGCTCTAACACGAATACCTTTAAAGAAATTCATGGCAGAGTGAGATGCAGAGAGAGAAAAGGATAGGGGTATTAGGTGGGCACAAAAAGGTCCCAATTGTGGGATAGCTTTCAGATAGAACATGGTTGTTTGGGGGATGGGTGGGGGGTGCCCTTAGGGTGCTCCTAAAGCTCCCAAAGGAATCTAGTAATCATAGGATAAAGAAAAGCCCCCTGCAGCCCCCAGTCCCACGAAGAAGAAAAGCACAGAGGGAGACGGAAGGGGCTGGAGAATTTCATGAGAAGCCCGTCTGCGCCTTTGCAAGTTGTACACAGTCCTCCATTCAATGTGTTGACTTTGTACGGGAGGCTGAGGTGCTGCCATCCATTCAGATGATGCTGGTGTGGAATGAAAGTCGAACAGCAGGAGTTGTGCAGCGGAGAGGGCTCTTTTGATTTGTAGCTTCTTTTGTGGCTTTCCTTTTGAGTTTCCTTGGTTCTGTGGTTTGGACCTCTACAGACCTAGAGAAGTTCAGAAACTTGAAAGGGAAGAAGCCCTTCCTCCCCAGGGCTGGTTCCTCCTCTTTCATCCTGTGTCAAGTGTTCACGCCTCACAAAGATGGTGTTAAATGGAACTCTCTACAAGCTCTGGGTGGCTGGGAGTCCTTCCGAGATGTTATGTTCTGGCAATAACGGAGCCTTGTTACTACAGGCTGTTAACACGCACCCTTCCATTGTTGAAGGAAGACACCCAGGCGGCCACCGGAGCACGTGGCTTCCGGGAGGATCTCAGGCTGGAGGAGTTCTCAGAGAGTCTGGTTCTGTGAGAGGAACACAGAAACCTCAGGCCCTTGCTTCTAAGAGCCCCTTTTCTCTTTTTTCCTGAGTAAACTTTAATTTTATCTCTGTATGGCACAGCACAAGGAGTTTAAAGTAAATGGTCGTAGGAACCAATCTACAAGCACAAGCGACTTCAGGGTATGTGCTTTGGGATGAGGTTGTATTATCATCCTTGAAGAACTGGGATTCTAAATATCTGTATCTACGTCTGTATCTATATCCAATAGGCTAGATATATTGCTTTCTGGAATTTTCTATGCATCACTGTAGCTTGATTACTAGACAGAATAAATATATGGAATGTATTCTACCACTAATATGTCACCATTCCCTGTCTGTGTAGATATCTCTGTCTGATTGCTGCTTTCTTTCCTGCTAAGCTCAGATGTGTCTTCTGAACCATTTTCAACAAGGGGTTTTAGAAGGTCCCTCTCCATTGATTAAAATTTGTGCCTCACTGCTAAAGATTGTTGAGAAGACAGACAAGGAGCTTTACATGATGGGAAGATTCTTTTACCAAAGAACTTCTTAAAGGCTAGACACTTACTTGCTTATTTCTAAGATAAAAAAAGAGACTATGGAGTTTTAGAGAAAGTTTAAAATAAACATGGCATAGTAGGGCTGTTGAAATGTGGAGGAGAGAGGGAGGGGAATGTGTTTAATTTCTATTAGGTATTTTTGTCTGTTAGGCTGATGATGAAAAAAAAAAGCTACCTTAGCAAATCAATTATAGTTAGAATGACAGGGTACAATAGTAATAGTTGAGACAAGCTTCATTAAGCATTTGTGAGGATGGCCTTTTTCCATCTCAGAGGTCTGCCTGGGTCACTGGAATCACTGTGAATTTGGGTCAAGGACCTGAGTAAGGAGGGGAAGACTCATTTATCATCAGAGAAGGGTGAGACAACTGTCATCGCTCCATTCGACTCCAGCTGTGAAGTGAACAGCTTATTTTGTTTTAGTGATGATTTGAGAGAATCATCAATAAAATCACCAATACTCTTTGTAGCACAGCAATCTAGCTGTGTCCCAGGGTGTGTGTATGTGTGTGTGTTTGTGCATACATACAGGTGCTTGCTGCAAGCAGAAAATGAAAAAGCAGGGAAAAACTTTACCTTTACACCCGTATTTACATATGATTTCCTCTTTTCTGTTCACTGATGTTAGGGATTCATCTCAGAGTCTCCAGCTGGTCCATCTTTGTCCCTGATGGTTAGCATATTGAGCAGGTTCTGCAGCTTTATTGTTCAAATGTGCTTCCGTTGCCTACTGTGCAACTCATATAACTAAGCCCAGAGGAGTCTTTAGAGGAAGGAGTGATTAACTGGAAGAAATGGACTGAGTAGACTGTCATCAATCACTTTCCTTTATTTTCCAGAGCTCATCTCTTGAAACTTAATCATTTTGAAGAATCTAAGCTCCTTGTGATCATTTCCTGGGTACTTACTAAGCTAACACACACTCTGCATGTATGATGTGTGAGGCATTGTGCTAGGTTTCCTCTTTATTTATTTAAGTAGAATCTTTTTTAAAGTTTCTTCTTTTCATGATTTCATTCACTCTTCACAACCACACTGCAGGGTAGGGACTATTATTGTTCGAGCTAGTTAGTGTGGGCTAACTTTTCTAACCGTTAGACCCTAAATGATTGATGGCTCAAATACCATAGACATTTCTAACTTGTTCACATAACAGTACTGTTTTAGAAAAAAAGCCTAGAGGGGCTTGCCTGCATTCATATGGTTTTTCAGGAACCAGGCTTGATGGAGAATTTTCTCTCTTCAACAAATAGTTTTAAAGGTCACCCTGGGGGATTACTGCCATTCTAGCTAGCTGGAAAGAATACAGATGGAATGCTGTGTAGAGGTCTTTATGTGGCAGGCCTGGACGTCATGGCCCTTATATACAATACAATACAAATTCGCTTAGTCGTGCCCAACTCTTTGCGACCCCATGGACTGTAGACTGCCAGGCTCCTCGGTCCATGGGATTTTCCAGGCAAGAATACTGGAGTGGGGTGCCGTATGGCCCTCAGTTATGTTCATAATCTGCTGGCTGGAACTTAGTCACATGACTGCTTCGAATGGTAAAGGGAACTGGGAAATGTAGTCCCTGGCTAACCAGCCACTTCTCTGAGACAACTCAGTGCTATGTGGGAAGTGAAACACTGTTAGCCGTCTTAGTCCTAGTCTGGTCCTCAGGCTACCAAGTATGTATCAGCATCTTTCTTCTCACAATGCTCTCTAAAAAAGACAATTCAGTATTCTCTTATGATATCCCTTATACATGGAATGTAAAAAGAAATGATACAAATGAACTTACAAAACAGAGACTCACAGACCTATAAAATGCCCTTATGTTTGGTGGGGGAAAGGGATAATTAGGGAGTTTAGGATGGTCATGTACACACTGCTATCTTTAAAATGGATAACCAACAAGGACCTACTGTATAGCACATGGAACTCTACTCAATGTTGTGTGGCAGCCTGGATGGGAGGCGGGGTTTGGGGAAAACAGATACAGGTATATATATGCCTGTGTTCCTTAGCTGTTCACCTGAAACAAGTGTTAATCATACCCCAATACCAAATATAAAGTTCAAAAGATTCCATATATATGCATTAATATACAATATTTTTCTTTCTCTTTCTGACTTACTTCACTCTGTATAATAGGCTCTAGGGAGGGAGGTGGGAGGGGGCGTTCAAGAGAGAGGGGACATATGTATATCAATGGCTGATTCATGTTGATGTATGGCAAAAACCATCACAATGTTGTTAAGTAATTATCCTTTAACTAAAAAAAGAGCAAGAAAACGTTCAAAAGGAAAAAAAAATTAAGTTAATAGAAGAAAGACAATACAGAATCCCATTCATTTACTGCATTTAAGTCAAAGTCTAGGCTTTCTGGGTAATATATAACTGTCTGGCATGAAGCATGGATGAATGTGATTCCTTGTACATATGAACTGGAAGCTGAGTTATCCTCCCACCACCTACCACACACGTATAAATAATGAGAGTATAATACACACATGAGTCCCAACCTGGGAACTGAAAGCATAGGAAATTCACAGCTATCATTGATTCTGTAGCAACGATAAAGTTATCCCTTGCCTTGTAGATGATGGACTTTTAAAAGAAGGTTTTATGAGCATTTGAATAGACTGCATCGTCTCTGGTACATATACACATATATATTCAAAGTCATATGTCTGTGACAACCTAGAGGGTAGGACGGGATGCAAAGTGGGAGAGAGGTTCAAGATAGAAGGGATATATGTATACCTCTGGCTGATTCATGTTGATGGATGGCAGAAACCAACACAGTACTGTAAAGCAATTGTCTTCCAATTAAAACTGAATTTTAAAAGTAAATTCATATGTATCTATAATATATGTTTCTATAACATTGTATCTATATGGGTATAATATACTTATATACAAAGAAATAACACATAATAGTGAGTGAAACGGGGAAGGCAATGGCACCCCACCCCAGTACTCTTGCCTGGAAAATCCAATGGACGGAGTAGCCTGGTGGGCTGCAGTCCGTGGGATCGCTAACAGTCGGACAGACTGAGCGACTTCACTTTCACTTTTCTCTTTCATGCATTGGAGAAGGAAATGGCAACCCACTCCAGTGTTCTTGCCTGGAGAATCCCAGGGGCGGGGGAGCCTGGTGGGCTGCCGTCTATGGGGTCACACAGAGTCGGACACGACTGAAGTGACTTAGCAGCAGCAGCAGTGAGTGAAAGTTGCTGTTCAAATTCTTTATATCTCTACTAATTTTATTTTTTTTCTTTTTTGGCTGCACTGAGCAGCTTGCAGGATCTTAGTTCCCCAACCAGGAATTGAACCTGCGCCCTAGGCAGTGAAAGGGCAGAATCCTAACCCCCTGGACTGCCAGAGAATTCTCTCTACTTCATTTTAAAACCTTTTGTTATGTGAAATAAAGTAGACATTGAGAAAAATGCTTAAATCATATGTACATTTTAGCACAATAATAATTCAAGCATCAGTACAATAATCATGTAGACCAAGAAATAACATTACTAGCATGTTGGAAGTCCAACTCCCCTATCACTTTGTTATCACAGCCCCTTCTATTATTGTCTAAGGTAATTACTCTCCTAATTTAATGAGATACACTTCCTTGTTTTCCTATGTAGCTTTGCCACCTAAACATGCATTCATATTATACATACTTTAAATCTGTTTTTGAATTTTATATGAATGGACTCATACTGTGAATGTTTCTAGTGTCTTATTCTTTTTACTAAACATTGGAGTATTTATTGAATACTGCTGCAGTCGATTTATTTCTACTTATGATTTAGAAGACCTTATCTCTTATTCTCATCTGTTACATTTTTAAGTCTTACATTTTCAGGAAATACATTTAATTCTATGGCCTGCAGTTTTGCCAGAAATTAATCAACAATAATTATTCTGTGTTAACTAAAGATATATTGTTTTCTTGTTTACCTCAGCTTTTCATCTTTCAGTTTTTATTCAGTTATAAGATGTATACTGCTGCTGCTGCTGCTAAGTCACTTGAGTCATGTCTGACTCTGTGCGACCCCATAGATGGCAGCCCATCAGGCTCCTCTGTCCCTGGGATTCTCCAGGCAAGAACACTGGAGTAGGTTGCCATTTCCAACTCCAATGCATGCATGCATGCTAAGTAGCTTCAGTCGTGTCTGACTCTATGCGACCCTATGGACAGCAGCCCACCAGGCTCCTCTGTCCACGAGATTCTCGCAAGAATATTGGAGTGGGTTGCCATTTCCTTCTCCAATAGTATGTATACAGTAAAGTACAAAACCTTTAAATGCGTTTTTGTTCAGTTGCTAATTCTTGTCCGACTCTGTGACCCCTGTGGGTGGCAGCATGCCAGGCTTCCCTGTCCTTCACTATCTCCCGAAGTTTGCTCAGATTTGTGGTGGTGATATCTAGCCATCTCGTCCTCTGCCACACCCTTTTCCTTTTGCCTTCAATCTTTCCCAGCATCAGGGTCTTTTCCAATGAGTTTGCTTTTCACGTCAGGTAGCCAAAGTATTGGAGCTCCAGCATCAGTCCTTCCAATGAATATTCAGGACTGATTTTCTTTAGGTTGACTGGTTTGATCTCCTTACAGTCCCGGGTACTCTCAAGAGTCTTCTCCAACATCACAATACAAAAGCATCAATTCTTTGGTGCTCAGCCTTCTTTATAATCCAACACTTCACTTGCATCTGTACGTGACTACTGGAAAAAACCATAGCTTTGACTATAAGATCTTTGCTGGCAAAGTAATGTCTCTGCTTTTTAATACACTGTCTAGGTTTGTCATAGCTTTCCTTCCAAGGATCATGCATCTTTTAATTTCATGGCTGTAATCACTGTTTGCAATGATTTTTGAGCCCACGAAAATAAAATCTATCACTTTTTCCACTTCTATTTCCCATGAAGTGGGAACTGGATATCATATTTGTTTTTTAAATGTTGAGTTTTAAGGCAAATTTTTCACTCTCTTTCACTCTCATCAAGAGGTTCTTTAGTTACTCTTCACTTTCTGCCATTTTTAAATTAAAGTAGTTGATTTGCAATATTGTATTAGTTTCAGGTATACAGCAAAGTGATTCAGTTATATATAGATAAACATTTTTCTCAGATTATTTTCCATTATAGGTTATTATCAGATATTATATGCTATATATAGTAAATACTTACTGCTTATCTATTTTATATACAGTGGTTTATATCTATTAATCCCATACTCCTAATTTCTCCCTTGCTTCCTGTCCTTTTTGGTAACCATAAATTTGTTTTTATGTCTGTGAGTCTGTTAATGTTTTGTGTGGATTCATTTGTTTTTTTTTTTAGGTTCCACATATCATATAATATTTGTGTTTCTCTGTCTTGACTTACTTTGCTTAGTATGCTATTTTCTAGGTCCATTCATGATGCTGCAAATGGCAATCTTTCATCCTATTTTATGGCTGAGTAATATTCTATTCTCTCTCTCCCTATATATATATGTACATACGTATATATATGTATATATATCACATCTTAAACATTTGCTTATTTTTAAAATTATTTTTATTAAAAAATATTTTATTGGAGTATTCTTGATTTACAATGTTGTGTTAGTTTTGGGTGTATATCAAAGCGATTCAGTGATACATACAGTCATTCTTTCTTAGATTCTTATCTCATATAGGTTATCACAAAAGAGTAGTTGTCCAACTGTATTTGTTGAATTTCTATTTTAAAAATAAATGACAAACATCATTAATTATTAGAGAAATGCAAATCAAAATGACAATGAGGTATCACCTCATACCAGTCAGAATAGCCATCATCAAAAAGTCTACAAATAATAAATGCTGGAGAGGTGTGGGGAAAAAAAGAGAATGCTCCTACTATTTAAGCCCATGAAAAAGCTTGAAACTCAACATTCAAAAAATGAAGATCATGGCATCCGGTCCCATCACTTTATGGCAAGTAGATGGGGAAGGAATTGAAATGGTGATAGACTTTATGTTCTCGGGCTCCAAAATCACTGCAGATGGTGACTGCAGCCATGAAATTAAAAGACACTTGCTCCTTGGGAAAAAAGCTATGACCACCCTAGACAGAATATTAAAAAGGAGAGACATTATTTTGCCAACAAATGTCCTTATAGTCAAAGCTATGGTTTTTCCAGTAGTCATGTATGAATGTGAGAGCTGGACCATAAAGAAGGCTGAGTGCTGAAGAATCGATGGTTTTGAATTGTGATGTTGGAGAAGACTCTCGAGAGTACCTTGGACTGTAAGGAGATTAAACCAGGCATCTTGAAGGAAACCAGTCCTGAATATTCATTGGAAGGACTGATATTGAAGCTGAAGCTCCAATACTTTGGCTACCTGATGCCAAGAGCCAACTCATTAGGAAAAAACCCTGCTGCTGGAAAAGACTGAAGGCAGAGGAGAAGGGGACAACAGAGGATGAGATGCTTGGCTGGCATCATTGACACAATAGACATGAGTTTGAGCAGGCTCTGTGTGATGGTGAAGGACAGGGAAGCCTGGTGTGCCGCAGTTCATGGGGTTGCACAGTCAGACATGACAGCAACTGAACAACAACACCAATCTACACTGTCGGTGAGAATTTAAATTGGTACAGCCACTATGGAGAACAGCATGGAGGTTCCTTAAGAAAACTAAAATAGACCTACAGTCTAGCAATCCCACTGTTGAACATATATCCAGAAAAGATGAAAACTTTAGTTCACAAAGATACAGAGCACCCCAATATTCATTGTAGCACTATTTACAATAGCCAAGACATGAAAATCGCCCAAGTGCCCATCGACAGGAGTTTAGGGGAGAATAGACGCATGTGTATATATGGCTGAGTCCTTTTACTGTCCACCTGAAACTATCACAATGTTGTTAATTGGCTATACCTCAATACAAAATAAAAAGTTTGAATAATAAATAAAAAATAAAAATAGAAAAAAACAAACTTATGGTTACAAAGGAGAAATATAGACAAGAGGGATAAATCAGGAACTTGGAATTGACAACATAATCATACTACTGTATATAAAATAATCAATGAGAAAGAGGGGAAGAGAAATTATTTAGCTTAGTGATCAGCTAAAATTCTCAGGAGGTTTCTTAAAACAAGAAAGGGAGAATGGATATATTTAGACAACTAGCTATCTTTTCTACAGTGGACCATGTCCTATAGAAAATTTCTTTAAGTCAAGGAAAATTGATTTTTATTTCTTTCATTAAATTCCCTCTCCATGTCTTTCATTCCTTTCTTCTAGTACTCATGGTAGAGAGATACTGGCTTTCCAAGATTTGTCTTGAAAGCTCTAAGATTTATCATGACTCTTGCCACTTATCATTTCTATCTCTGAGTCCATTTGATAGATTTTCAACTTGTTAATTCAGTTTTAGTTGATGTCCATTTTACTGTTTGGATGATTTGTTAGTTTTTAAAAAAAATCTTAGAAATCATCTTTTTAATTTGCTAACTGGTGATCATTTTCACAGTGCTCTTTTATAGCTGTACATCCTACCAAATCTCTTGAAGATAATGATTATATATTTAAATTTATATTCACTGTTGTCCATGAGCTCATATACAGAAATTGCTTATTTTGATTTTTTAATCTTGTATCTCTTTCATCTGTTAGCTTTCCTCAAAAGTTTTGTTATTTTGACATTCTTATATTCATAATTTGGAATCTATATTGCTAAGTACTAGTAGTTGGAAGAGATTTCTTCAGCGTAAAGGAAAATAGATATTCTGGTAGATTATTCAGTTATGAGTTCAGAATCTGTGGCTCTACAGCTGTGAACTGCAGTAGGGGAGAGAAACACTGGGCTGTGAAACCTTTGCTATAGGCGCGTGAGTAGGTTAACTTTGAAAGCTACAAGCTTCATGCAACATAGTGTTCTAGTGCTTGCTTGGGTTGTCTTTTGGGTGCATATCTTCCGCTTGATTCAGTGTACTGACATTGATTTGAAAGCAGGGACCAGTGCAGCCACTCTCTAACACTTTAATTTTCTCATGAACAGTCACAAGATTTGTTGTCCCTGCTAAAGCTTGCCACTGCACCTGACTGTCTTATTTGGGGATTATTCTGTAGTTCTGTCGGTCTTCTCGTTTGCCTGAGGTTGTAGCTTTTTCAGTTCTTTGGGAGTTCACTGTCAATCATATGCTGTTTTTTTTTTTTTTTAATTTTCTGAAAGTTTCTTAATGTTCAGGTTGGTTGGTGCATCTTCTTTGCTCAGTCAGTCATCAGGAAGCAGGACTGCCTTTGTCAGTTGAGTTTTATGTCAGAGCTGTTGGAGAATGAGCCAAAAATCTCAGCGGGGTTCTTGGAGAAGGCTAAAACTTTGAAAGCAATGTCCTTTTTGTGTTTCAATAACTTGTTTAAAAACATTCCAATGGAATGTTTCATTTTGCTGGAATCTTTTCAAAGGACAGTTTTGTAGGAATCCTGGGAGGCATATATCTGGTTAATAGCCCAGAGTCTGGTAGAGGAAACGTCATGGGACTGTCAAGGGAGCCAGTTACTGTATAACTAAGGCCTGGAGAAATGGAGTCAAGTGACCAGTGGGGAGATGGGGAGTTTTTCTATTTTTATTCATGCTACTGTGCTGTGGTTTTGTTTTCTTTTATTTAGAATTAAGCCCATCAACTGATTTTCAAATTGACTTTTGGCATTTTTACCATATTTAGAGGAACAAAGTTGAGATTTAACTGTTGCTTGGATTTATCACGTATTACTCGATTAAAACCATTATTTCATTAAGTTCCAGTTTTCTTATTAAGTTAATTATTATATAAGTTAATTTATTATTATATAACATGTGTGTTTAGTATATAATTATAAGTAAGTTTATTATTATAGAACATGTTTGCTTTCTTCTTACAAGAATAATATATACTCATTTGTAAGAATTTTTAGCAGATGCAAATAAAATTTCATTTCATTTTATTTTTATTATATTTTATTATATTATAATTATGATTTTACTATCTTATTTTTATTATAATTTAATGCTTGATCCCTCTCTGCAGAGATAACTGTTGTTAACTTTTACAAAATATGTCTTTCATTCTTTTTTCTCCCAAGTATGAATTAGGCTTAACAGAAGTTAGGCAACTTACTGACAGTCATTCTGTAAGAAGGCAACTTACTGAAGCCATTCCATGACATAAAATAAGGAAGACTTACTCCAAAGCCTTTGTTCTCAAGCACTATGATTTATACTTTGCCTTATGGATCGCTGCTGTGCTGCTGCTGCTGCTGTCGCTTCAGTCGTGTCCGACTCTGTGCGACTCCAGAGACGGCAGCCCACCAGGCTCCCCCGTCCCTGGGATTCTCCAGGCAAGAGTACTGGAGTGGGGTGCCACTGCCTTCTCTGGGATCAAACCCTAGCCTTCGGAAATCCCAGAAGACACAGGATCACAGCAATTGTTAGATCTCTGGTGGCTCGGCAGTAAAGAATCCGCCTGCCAATGTGGGAGACGTCTGCTCAATCCCTGGGTCAGGAAGATCCATTGGATAAGGAAATGGTAATCCACTCCAGTATGCTTGCCTGAAGAATCCCATGAACAGGGGAGCCTGGTGGGCTACATTTCATGGAGTCATAAGGAGTCAGATATGACTTAGCGACAAAACAACAACAGCCATCAGCCAGAGCCCAAGTGCAGGAGGCTGACTTCTGTGAAACATTCTCTTGAGCCTCAGGGGAACTGTTGTTCTTTAAAGGGTCTGTTTCTTAGTTTGGGCTTCCCTGGTGGTTCAGACAGTGAAAAATCTGCCTGCAATGCAGGAGACCCAGGTTTGATCCCTGGGTCGGAAGATCCCCTGGAGAAGGGAATGGCTACCCACTCCAGTATTCTTGCCTGGAAATTCTGTGGACAGAGGACCCTGTTGGACTACAGTGATATGACTCAGAAAGAGTTGGACATTGCAGAGTGACTAATACAATTTCTCTTAGTTTTCCAACTTATCTTGTTGAATCTGAAATTCTGCTTCCTTCCAAGTTTCCTACAGAGTGGATTCACTGGGTTTAGTTAGTTTTTTTTTTTTTTTAATAGAAAATCTGTACTATTGAATTCTATAGAAAAACAGACAACAAAACCCTCACATGAATTCTAATATTGTAATTGTCAAATTGAGTGTCGCTTTGTCCTTGAGTTTGAGCAGAGCTAGAAGAGGCACTGTGTGTACTACAACCTTCTTCATTATTTTCTGATTTGCTCAGCTTCTTGGCAGTCTCATGGACATTTTCAAGGACCCAGAGAACCAGGTTGTCCTAACATCGCTCTAAGATTTGCTTCAGGCTGTGCGTTTCGGCAAAGAGGAAGCCGTGTAACATTGCAGGTTCTGAAATTGCAGGTGATGGTCCAAATTCTTGGCTCCAGCTATCAAAGACCGATTTCCCCAACTCCTCTTCTCTGGGCTTTCTTGCTCAGAGGCCAGGCTGGCACTGTTTGCATAAAGCACTGTTCCGCTGGAAACAGCTGTGCTTAGAAGCAGATGAGCTGTCGGCAGAGGAGGGATCGTAAGTCAGCGGAACTCTGCACAGAGGTATTTTCTGTGGCTGCTTTTGGTGGATGCTGACTAGAAAATCACACTCTCTATAATTACCGGAACTTTACATCATGCATTTTAGAAGTTAAAAATCTAAGCTCAGTGATCCTTAATACTTACTACCCTGGACATAAATTGAAGTTTGTAAATTCTGTGCTTTATATGCATATTTTGTGGGGTTTTTTTATGGTGGTAAAAGTCATATAATATAAAACATACCATTTTAACCATATTTAACTGTGCAATGGAGTGGCACTAAGCACATTCACGCTGTTGAGCAGCTCCCGCCATTTTCAGTATTCTGCACTGAAACTCTGTCCCCATTCCCCCTCCTCAGCCCTGCACTTCCCATCCCTGGCATCTAGCAGTGGTAACTTTCTGACTATGAATGTGACTGCTCTAGGTATCTCATATGTATGTGTGTGTGCAGCTCAGTTGTGTCTAACTCTTTGCGACCCCATGGCTGTAGCCCACCAGGTTCCTCTGTCTATAGGATTTTCTAGGCAAGAATACTAGAGTGAGTTGCCATTTCCTTCTCCAGTGTATCTCGTATAACTGGAATCATACGGTATTTGTCTCAATCATGTTTATTGAGTATTGCCTCAATAATGTATATTGAGGGTGTCCCTGATAGCTCAGTTGGTAAAGAATTCGCCTGCAATGCAGGAGACCCCAGTTCAGTTCCTGGGTCGGGGAAGATCTGCTGGGGAAGGGATAGGCTACCCAGTCCAGTATTGTCTTCCCTTGTGGCTCAATTGGTAAAGAATCTGCCTGCAATGTGGGAGACCTGGGTTTGATCCCTGGCTGAGGAAGATCCTCTGGAGAAGTGAAAGGTTACCCACACCAGTATTCTTGCCTAGAGAATTCCATGGACTGTATAGTCCATGGGGTGGCAAAGGGTTGGACAAGACTAAGCGACTTTCACTTTAATGTATATTGAAATGTCTATGTGCATGTTTTGATCTCATTGAAATGAATGTTACCTGAACTCCTTTTAAATAGGTTTTATTTATACAGTTGGCTACGTCATGTTTACAAGATCTGCCTTTCTTCCTCTGCTGAATGTCATGTGATCTCATCTTCCCTGCTTGAGTGACGTGAGCAGATTCTACTTGCTTTCTGTAAGACATACCTTGGTGGGGATCTTAGTTATACTCAAAAACAAAAGGAACACTGTCATTTCAGCATATTAAGAACCTGGAGAGTGATGATTCCATTCACCTGGCTGGTGAACAGTATCCTGCTTCCTTCAGGGAAGTTCTTATAAATGCCTTTTTTTTTTTCACTTTTGTTTCATTTTTACATTTATGACTCAGTGGTCTTTTTTCTTTAACAAAGTTCAGCTGTCCTGGGATGTTCCATCAGTCCTAACAGTGGTATAAGAGATAGGATTTAACTAAGAAGGAAAGCAGAATTTTGAGACTTTAACTGATGTGCCAAATATGACATCCTTAATATATGTCTTTCTTTCTCACTTATGCCATCTAACAATCATCTTTGACCACAGCCTCCGACTATCATTTATACTCACTCTCACAGTTCACAGAGCCTTGAATTGTGACTCTTGATTTTGTCTTGGGGGGAGGAATCTACTCTTGATGATGATGGCAGAGCTGGATTGGGCTCACATCATGATTCAGGTTCCTGAGGCAGAGTTGGACACTATAACCAGCCTGTCACCATAACAGGTGTAAAGCTTGAAAGCAGAGTGAGCAAAAAGTGAAAACAGATCAATAGATTCTTTTTCCTCATGAGGAAAGCAATTGTATGGTCTTGTTCCTAACAGTACACTTCTGTGGCATTTTTTATAGTCTGATTGGATATCCTCTAATACCTTAAAAAAGTATTCAGTGTGATAACCATGTGGAAATTTTTTTAATTAAAAAATTGGACATTTTAAAAGTCTTCATTAAATTTGTTACAATATTGCCTCTGTTTAATGTTTTTGGTTTTTTTGGCTACAAGGCTTGTGGGATCCTAACTCTCCAACCAGGGATTGAATTTGCACCCCCCTGCATTGGAAGATGAAGTCCCAACCACTGGACTACCAGGGAAATCCCATATGAAATTACTGACTATGAAGAAGCAAGAGGATGGTATGTAGCAGACCTAGCCAATGATAAAGTAAAAGCTGAAATGACAGGGATCAAAAAAGCAGCTCCCAAGTAGAAGCATTTATATATGAGATAGCATGTGACTGAGGGACTTCACTTTCACTTTTCACTTTCATGCATTGGAGAAGGAAATGGCAACCCACTCCAGTGTTCTTGCCTGGAGAATCCCAGGGATGGGGGAGCCTGGCGGGCTGCCGTCTATGGGGTCGCACAAAGTCGGACATGACTGAAGTGACTTAGCAGCAGTAGCAGCAGCAGCACGTGATTGTAGAAGAGACTATTTGTCCAGCAGAATTTAGTGCTGTGCCTGTCAAAGTTTAGGGTCAAACTAGGGAGGAAATTGCCTGCCTAGGGACTATACTTCCTAGTCTTCTTCACATGTAGGTATGGCCATATGATTGCTCTTGTGAAGGAGCAGAGATATTATTTCCCAGGCCAAAGTTTTAAGAAACCAATATTTCTGATGCTCCTTTCCTTGTCTGTCATCTGGATGGAGAAGACTCCAGGGAACTAGGAATTAACAAAGGCACCAGACAGAAGGATTCTGGTTCTCTGAATCTCCATGTGGAGGAGGGTAGCCCACTCACCAGGAACACTTTCACTGAATGCTGCTGCTGCTAAGTTGCTTCAGTCATGTCCGACTCTGTGCGACCCCATAGGTGGCAGCCCACTAGGCTCCCCTGTCCCTGGGATTTTCCAGGCAAGAACACTGGAGTGGATTGCCATTTCCTTCTCCAGTGCAGGAAAGTGAAAAGTGAAAGTGAAATCACTCAGTCGTGTCCGACTCGCAGCGACCCCATGGACTGCAGCCTAGAAGGCTTCTCTGTCCATGGGATTTTCCAGGCAAGAGTACTGGAGTGGGTTGCCATTGCCTTCTCCGAATGCTAACAGATTTATTTTTAAGAGCAGCTGGTGGTTGCTCTCACAAATGCAGGCAGGGAGGCAAGTTGTGATGATGTATTAGTCAAGGCAATGACCTTGTCTGTATTTGCGTTTTACGTTTCAGTACCTAGATGATGCTGTATCCAGAGGCTAATGACCAGATGCCCTGGCAATTGATGGACTTAAGTCAAGCTGCAGGATCCTCTTCTTTTGCCATTTGATTTACTAGTAGGTTTTTAAAATAGAATGCACTCCTTTGTCTGAAGTTGTGCTATCAGAAGTTGTCTATCAATAGCAAGAGAAAATACAATTCGAAAACCTATTTATTTTAGATCTATTTCTGTATATCATATTCTCAATGTCATTGGTACTACCCTCCCACACCCAAATGGTCATCTGGACTTAGCTAACACAGTTCTTTAATTTCATTGAGAACAGACGTTTGTCAGATTTAGGTGGCATATGTGCTAATCATAGTTTAATTGGTCTCTCCTGGTCTGTGGTGGTACAGGTGCGATGCAAATAAAATATATATGTGTTTGGAGGTGATTGGAATTACGGTCAACTGACAGGAGGCATCAACCTCTCAGTGCCTGAATAGCTAGTTTATTGGATGAGACAGGACAATTACCACAAATGGCCCATCAGAATGGTTAGAGCTCCCTACAGGCTTTGAGGCAGGTGTTTGTGCCTTCAGTTTAATCTCTTCCTTTCTAGTTCCAGGCCACATGCAGCCCTTGGCACCAGCAGAAGCATTTATACAGAACTGTGGGTCACCTGGTTGCCCAGTGCAGTGGATAAGGACATTCATTGCCAAACAAGGCATGAGCTCCGTTTAACACAAGCTCAATTTCTCTAGGACTAAGGACTTGCAATCTTTTTTGGACAATGTCTTTTTGATTTCGTAGAATCATGGAAATTTGTAATGTTTTCCATTAGCTCTAGTTGACCTTCTAGAATATTTGTCATTCAAATCTCTCATATTCTAATTGAGAATTTGGGGGTCTCAGAAAGGCTAAGCAAGGGCCCCATGCATGCATGCTAAATCACTTCAGTCATGTCTGAGTCTTTGCAACTCTATGAACTGCAGCCTGCCAAATTCCTCTGTCCATGGGATTCTCTAGGCCAGAACACTGCAGTGTGCCCTCCTCCAGGGGATCTTCCAGACAAAGGGATCAAACTCACGTCTCTTATCTCTAACCTGCATTGTCAGGTTACCACTAGTGCCAGCGAGGGCCCCAGGTAGAGCCCATTAGTGACAAAGCNGATTTTCTAGGCAAGAATACTAGAGTGAGTTGCCATTTCCTTCTCCAGTGTATCTCGTATAACTGGAATCATACGGTATTTGTCTCAATCATGTTTATTGAGTATTGCCTCAATAATGTATATTGAGGGTGTCCCTGATAGCTCAGTTGGTAAAGAATTCGCCTGCAATGCAGGAGACCCCAGTTCAGTTCCTGGGTCGGGGAAGATCTGCTGGGGAAGGGATAGGCTACCCAGTCCAGTATTGTCTTCCCTTGTGGCTCAATTGGTAAAGAATATGCCTGCAATGTGGGAGACCTGGGTTTGATCCCTGGCTGAGGAAGATCCTCTGGAGAAGTGAAAGGTTACCCACACCAGTATTCTTGCCTAGAGAATTCCATGGACTGTATAGTCCATGGGGTGGCAAAGGGTTGGACAAGACTAAGCGACTTTCACTTTAATGTATATTGAAATGTCTATGTGCATGTTTTGATCTCATTGAAATGAATGTTACCTGAACTCCTTTTAAATAGGTTTTATTTATACAGTTGGCTACGTCATGTTTACAAGATCTGCCTTTCTTCCTCTGCTGAATGTCATGTGATCTCATCTTCCCTGCTTGAGTGACGTGAGCAGATTCTACTTGCTTTCTGTAAGACATACCTTGGTGGGGATCTTAGTTATACTCAAAAACAAAAGGAACACTGTCATTTCAGCATATTAAGAACCTGGAGANATGTGCATGTTTTGATCTCATTGAAATGAATGTTACCTGAACTGCTTTTAAATAGGTTTTATTTATACAGTTGGCTACGTCATGTTTACAAGATCTGCCTTTCTTCCTCTGCTGAATGTCATGTGATCTCATCTTCCCTGCTTGAGTGACGTGAGCAGATTCTACTTGCTTTCTGTAAGACATACCTTGGTGGGGATCTTAGTTATACTCAAAAACAAAAGGAACACTGTCATTTCAGCATATTAAGAACCTGGAGAATGATGATTCCATTCACCTGGCTAGTGAACAGTATCCTGCTTCCTTCAGGGCAGTTCTTATAAATGCCTTTTTTTTTCACTTTTGTTTCATTTTTACATTTATTACTCAGTGGTCTTTTTTCTTTAACAAAGTCCAGCTGTCCTGGGATGTTCCATCAGTCCTAACAGTGGTATAAGAGATAGGATTTAACTAAGAAGGAAAGCAGAATTTTGAGACTTTAACTGATGTGCCAAATATGACATCCTTAATATATGTCTTTCTTTCTCACTTATGCCATCTAACAATCATCTTTGACCACAGCCTCCGACTATCATTTATACTCACTCTCACAGTTCACAGAGCCTTGAATTGTGACTCTTGATTTTGTCTTGGGGGGAGGAATCTACTCTTGATGATGATGGCAGAGCTGGATTGGGCTCACATCATGATTCAGGTTCCTGAGGCAGAGTTGGACACTATAACCAGCCTGTCACCATAACAGGTGTAAAGCTTGAAAGCCGAGTGAGCAAAAAGTGAAAACAGATCAATAGATTCTTTTTCCTCATGAGGAAAGCAGTTGTATGGTCTTGTTCCTAACAGTACACTTCTGTGGCATTTTTTATAGTCTGATTGGATATCCTCTAATACCTTAAAAAAGTATTCAGTGTGATAACCATATGGAAATTTTTTTAATTAAAAAATTGGACATTTTAAAAGTCTTCATTAAATTTGTTACAATATTGCCTCTGTTTAATGTTTTTGGTTTTTTTGGCTACAAGGCTAGTGGGATCCTAACTCTCCAACCAGGGATTGAATTTGCACCCCCCTGCATTGGAAGATGAAGTCCCAACCACTGGACTACCAGGGAAATCCCATATGAAATTACTGACTATGAAGAAGCAAGAGGATGGTATGTAGCAGACCTAGCCAATGATAAAGTAAAAGCTGAAATGACAGGGATCAAAAAAGCAGCTCCCAAGTAGAAGCATTTATATATGAGATAGCATGTGACTGAGGGACTTCACTTTCACTTTTCACTTTCATGCATTGGAGAAGGAAATGGCAACCCACTCCAGTGTTCTTGCCTGGAGAATCCCAGGGATGGGGGAGCCTGGCGGGCTGCCGTCTATGGGGTCGCACAAAGTC
Source organism: Oreotragus oreotragus (assembly GCA_006410675.1). Lineage (NCBI taxonomy): Eukaryota > Metazoa > Chordata > Mammalia > Artiodactyla > Bovidae > Oreotragus > Oreotragus oreotragus. The sequence goes on along the minus strand of SJYX01005919.1, from coordinate 388,902 downwards.
GGACATGACTGAAGTGACTTAGCAGCAGTAGCAGCAGCAGCACGTGATTGTAGAAGAGACTATTTGTCCAGCAGAATTTAGTGCTGTGCCTGTCAAAGTTTAGGGTCAAACTAGGGAGGAAATTGCCTGCCTAGGGACTATACTTCCTAGTCTTCTTCACATGTAGGTATGGCCATATGATTGCTCTTGTGAAGGAGCAGAGATATTATTTCCCAGGCCAAAGTTTTAAGAAACCAATATTTCTGATGCTCCTTTCCTTGTCTGTCATCTGGATGGAGAAGACTCCAGGGAACTAGGAATTAACAAAGGCACCAGACAGAAGGATTCTGGTTCTCTGAATCTCCATGTGGAGGAGGGTAGCCCACTCACCAGGAACACTTTCACTGAATGCTGCTGCTGCTAAGTTGCTTCAGTCATGTCCAACTCTGTGCGACCCCATAGGTGGCAGCCCACTAGGCTCCCCTGTCCCTGGGATTTTCCAGGCAAGAACACTGGAGTGGATTGCCATTTCCTTCTCCAGTGCAGGAAAGTGAAAAGTGAAAGTGAAATCACTCAGTCGTGTCCGACTCGCAGCGACCCCATGGACTGCAGCCTAGAAGGCTTCTCTGTCCATGGGATTTTCCAGGCAAGAGTACTGGAGTGGGTTGCCATTGCCTTCTCCGAATGCTAACAGATTTATTTTTAAGAGCAGCTGGTGGTTGCTCTCACAAATGCAGGCAGGGAGGCAAGTTGTGATGATGTATTAGTCAAGGCAATGACCTTGTCTGTATTTGCGTTTTACGTTTCAGTACCTAGATGATGCTGTATCCAGAGGCTAATGACCAGATGCCCTGGCAATTGATGGACTTAAGTCAAGCTGCAGGATCCTCTTCTTTTGCCATTTGATTTACTAGTAGGTTTTTAAAATAGAATGCACTCCTTTGTCTGAAGTTGTGCTATCAGAAGTTGTCTATCAATAGCAAGAGAAAATACAATTCGAAAACCTATTTATTTTAGATCTATTTCTGTATATCATATTCTCAATGTCATTGGTACTACCCTCCCACACCCAAATGGTCATCTGGACTTAGCTAACACAGTTCTTTAATTTCATTGAGAACAGACGTTTGTCAGATTTAGGTGGCATATGTGCTAATCATAGTTTAATTGGTCTCTCCTGGTCTGTGGTGGTACAGGTGCGATGCAAATAAAATATATATGTGTTTGGAGGTGATTGGAATTACGGTCAACTGACAGGAGGCATCAACCTCTCAGTGCCTGAATAGCTAGTTTATTGGATGAGACAGGACAATTACCACAAATGGCCCATCAGAATGGTTAGAGCTCCCTACAGGCTTTGAGGCAGGTGTTTGTGCCTTCAGTTTAATCTCTTCCTTTCTAGTTCCAGGCCACATGCAGCCCTTGGCACCAGCAGAAGCATTTATACAGAACTGTGGGTCACCTGGTTGCCCAGTGCAGTGGATAAGGACATTCATTGCCAAACAAGGCATGAGCTCCGTTTAACACAAGCTCAATTTCTCTAGGACTAAGGACTTGCAATCTTTTTTGGACAATGTCTTTTTGATTTCGTAGAATCATGGAAATTTGTAATGTTTTCCATTAGCTCTAGTTGACCTTCTAGAATATTTGTCATTCAAATCTCTCATATTCTAATTGAGAATTTGGGGGTCTCAGAAAGGCTAAGCAAGGGCCCCATGCATGCATGCTAAATCACTTCAGTCATGTCTGAGTCTTTGCAACTCTATGAACTGCAGCCTGCCAAATTCCTCTGTCCATGGGATTCTCTAGGCCAGAACACTGCAGTGTGCCCTCCTCCAGGGGATCTTCCAGACAAAGGGATCAAACTCACGTCTCTTATCTCTAACCTGCATTGTCAGGTTACCACTAGTGCCAGCGAGGGCCCCAGGTAGAGCCCATTAGTGACAAAGCCCAGGGGAGCTTTCAGTGCTTCTCAGTGCAGATTACATGACTCATAGCTCCTGTTCTGAGCATCCTTTCTGGTCACCTGTCAGCTCCTATTCAGAGAAGAAGTTGATGTCTCAACAGCCTCTAGAGATCAGAGAAGATAACTCCAGAGGGAGAAGTAATGAATGAGAGTTTTCTTCGTGCTGCTAAGTTGCTTCAGTCTTGTCCAACTCTGTGCGACCCCATAGATGGCAGCCCACCAGGCTCCCCCATCCCTGGGATTCTCTAGGCAAGAACACTGGAGTGGGGTGCCATTGCCTTCCCCAATGCATGACAGTGAAAAGTGAAAGTGAAGTTGCTCAGTCGTGTCTGACTCTTAGCGACCCCATGGACTGCAGCCCACCAGGCTCCTCCATCCATGGGATTTTCCAGGCAAGAGTACTGGAGTGGGGTGCCATTGCCTTCTCTAACTCAGCACTCTGGCTGCCTCTTTTTTTTATTTTTATTTTTATTTTATTTTACTTTACAGTACTGTATTGGTTTTGGCATACATTGACATGAATCCGTCACGGGTGTACATGAACTCCCAAACGTGACAGACTCGTACTTTGTGTTTTTTGTCTTTTGTTTTCAGAACAATTTCATTTTGTGCTTCAAAGACTGCTGAATCTTCTGAGAAGAAATAGGGGGACGATAAGAGGGAAGGCTCATCTTTGTGCAGAGCAAAATGAAAAAAAAAAAAAAAAAAGGCAGAGAGACTTGCTGGCAATGACTATTTAAGACAATGGCTGTTCTAAGGAGACTGTTTGGTTCTTTATGAAAAGGGCATTCCTCCCCTACACATGCCCACCTCACACAGAAATGGCTGTGGCTCCCCATCGCGGCAGGGCTGGGCGGCCTCTCCTCCTCCACTTGCTCTGCTAGCTGACAGAGACCACGGAGCTGCCGTGGGTCAGTGCGTGCCCCAGCACCTTCTGCAGCCGGGCGTTCTCTTCCTCCTCCAGCAGCCTCCTCTTGACGGCGTGCGGCTCCTGCTGGGCCTCGACCTTGATGTCATTGGCCACTACTACCGCTGTCTGCAGGTCAGCCTGGAAGCGCCGCCACTCTTCCGTCTCGTCCTTTATCTGCTTCGTCAGAGTCTTCAGCTGCCTCTCCAGGTCCGACTTCTGTTCCTCCAGCTTCATCACCCTGCTTTCCCGCTCACTGATGAGCTGGTTGATGTGCAACTTGACGGAGCGATGCTGCTCCACCTGGTCCTCCAGCTCGAATATGGTCTCCTTCATGTCTTTGATCTCTGCATCACTCTCTGATGCTTTCTCTTTTAGCTTCGTAACATCTATCTTTTCTTCTGCAGGGATTTTTATGCTGTGCTCAGTTGCTCAATTGTGTCTGACTCTTTGCGACCCAATGGACTGTAGTCCTCCAGGCTCCTCTGTCGATGAAATTTTCCAGGCAAGAAATACTAGAATGGATTGCCATTTCCTTCTCCAGGGGAACTTCCTGGCCCAGGGATTGAACCCATGTCTCCTGTATTGGCAAGTGGATTCTTTACCACTGAACCACCTGGGAATCAAAGTTTTCTTTCACAGAGGAGATGTATGGTAATATTATCCCTCTCAAGGAAGTGGAACCTGGCCTTACAAAGTCACTTATAATTTTCATAAGGCCACCTGGGCAGTACTGGCAGAGCTGGGACTTGAACCTAAGACTGGCCTCCACCAAACCTGTGCTGTTGATCTCATGATACACAGTCCTGTAAAAGCTTCAGTGCTTCTGTAGTAATTTAACTTACTCCCAGGGGACAGATTCAGCCTTGGGAGAGGCTATTTCACAAGGTTGATACATTTTCTCAAAGCTGTTCTTTTAGGGTCAAGGTTCAGATGGCAATTTGCTGATTAGATATGAAACCATCAATGCTCTGAACATTCAGTGATCAAACTAGGATCGAACTTGGACTCAGAGATCTGGGCCAGCACAGTGCATAGATGCAGAGATCTGGGTGATGGTATAGCTTTCCTGAGAATTCTCTGCTTCGAAAATAATTGTTGAGTTGTGTTAGCTGTTAGTTCATTCTTCTCTATGAGTAGCTTAGTTCCTTTGACTTTTTTTTTTTGGCTAAAATTGGTCCTGGCTACATTTTACGTATTTATCACTTGCCTCATAGAAATAGAGTCCTTGCTGCTTGGGTCATTGCTGTCAAAACTAAACTATTTCTAGGCTAGCAAAAAATACTATAAGCATTACTGTTTTATGGACCAATTTATAAAACTGTCAAGTTTCTGGATGATGTTTATTTGTGGATTTTTCTCAGAAAATTCCATGATTCAAAAGCCTTTTTTAAAAAAAAACCCAGTTCATTACACACCTTTACCTCCATGATATCCCTACTGATTGTATACAGTTCAACCATTTTTTTCCCCCGTGTCTAGTTTTTCTTATTTTATTACAAAGAACAAAAGGGATAAAGGCAGTGGAATGGGTTGTTAAGAAAAGCCAAGTTCTGGGGAAAACTGGCAGGTGCCACTCAATTATTGGTTTAGGAAAAGAGCTTCTAAATCTTTGTTTGGATGGCAGGACTGAATGTGAAATTTGGGAGGTGTTCTGATCCAGATGCTTTCCTTGATTCCTAGCAAGACTCCATTTTCTTCTTTTTTTTTTTTTTTTTTTTGAGGATGAAGACAGAAAAATGAAAGGTGGTAGAACTCAGTTTTTCATTAGCTTCGTATTGAGTAGTTACTCTAGTCCACCCATGTTTTGCGTGTACTGCTTTTTGTAATTACTAGTTAGCATATTTGAATATACAAATGAGCCTCACCACCTAGATAAAAGTGTGATCAGTTTCAAAGCCTGGAGTGCACAGGCAAAGAACTATTGCCCTGGATAAAGGTGCTCAAGGCTGAAGATGACCTTGACAATCTTGTCTTTACTGCCAGGAACATGTTCAAATGCATATGTGCATATTTCCCATATATTTTTAAAGTCTAAGTCATTTCTTTTTGCCCTTTTTCCCCTCTCTGTTGTCTTCTGCAGTGTTTATCCAACTTCTGTTCCATTTTCTTTAATATAGTTTTCTGCTCCTTGGTTGAATCCACATGCCAATGCATGAGATGTAAGAGTCATGGGTTTGATCCCTGGGTCAGGAAGATTCCCTGGAGTAGGAAATGGCAACCCACTCCAGTATTCTTGCCTGGAAAATCCAATGGACAGAGGATCTTGCGGACTACAGACTGTGGTGTTGCCGAAAGTTGGACACAACTGAGCACACATATTCACATTCTGCTCTTTGGTTAGGAGGTAGTCTTAAACAAAAAGNCCCTGGGTCAGGAAGATTCCCTGGAGTAGGAAATGGCAACCCACTCCAGTATTCTTGCCTGGAAAATCCAATGGACAGAGGATCTTGCGGACTACAGACTGTGGTGTTGCCGAAAGTTGGACACAACTGAGCACACATATTCACATTCTGCTCTTTGGTTAGGAGGTAGTCTTAAACAAAAAGAGTTTGTAATAGATTCTTACCAGAATGAATGGAAGGTAAAGACATTTACAAGATTCTGTCTATATCCTTTGATATAAGAACATTGGATTGTTCATTTGAATTAGAGGGAGGAGTTTGGCTGCAATGAAGATTACCGAGAGGAGAGACAAAAACGTTGAGGGTGTTGCTTTATCTTTTTTGCTGTATACAATGGAATGACTTTGAGTTCATTGATTAATGGGACAGGGGCCAGAAATTGTTGAAATCTTTTTTTCTTATGGTGACTTCAGGGATTCTAGTGCCTAAGCAGTGGTGTTTCAGAACCTAGAAGTCAGAGGAGGGCACAGGATTGAAGAGAGGGAAGGCTCTAAGCATTGTATGACAGCTTTGAAATTGGCGTCATGAAGGAGTGCCTGGAGAGTGTGATCTTGCACAGACACTGACAGTCACAGGGTGGATGTGATGAGCAGTTGCTGAAGGAAGCTCAAAATACCTATGGAGGCAGCTGGTGCAGGAGAGGGAAAGCATAGCACTTCTTTGTGGGGGCTTTAGCTGATAGTTCATGGGCATGTGTGAAGCATTCCTTTAGGAGTGACAGTGGGGAATATTTTAAGCATCCCTTAGGATCATTGAAATTCAGCATCAAGCAATTTGTTATTCCTGTGAAGAAAGAGTTGGTTGTATTCAAGTTTCATGTTAATTGGCCTAGTGTGGTTCGTGTCCAGAGCTGTGATCAACTAAAATTTTAACCTGCTTGCAAACTAATAAGTCAGCCTGTGACAATGTCATGGATGCTGGTGAAAACCAGAAGACTCTTGGGTGGAAATAACAGACTTCATTATTTGTAGCTCCTCAGGCAGCATGAGCATCATGACTTCATTGGTTCCTTGTGTCCCCCAAATCCATAGGACAGTGCAGAAAATGTTCAGCGGGATTGCTGTGAATAATGGATTTGTATCATAGATGTGAAACCACAAATTTAGGAAACTCTACTTTTTTAAAGGAGCTGCTGATAAACCTGACCAACCTTTGCTTCAGAGGGAGATATTTTCTTTCTTACATTGCTCAGGAAACATATCTGTCCTCTGTCACATTGGGAGATACTATCTCTAGCTTCCAAGGCTGTTTGCTATTTAAACATCCTTGACAAGATAGTCCAGGCAAAAACTGTCAACTTCTGTGCCTGGAAAACTTGCAGGAATGTGAGAAACTTATGAAGAGCTGACCCTGACGATATGTTCAAAAGACCCATATTTTTATAATTATTATGTTTAGTTAGTGCCTGAAGTCAAAGGAGTAACACTAATTATGGGAAAACAGGAAGAACGTTTTGGGGGCATGCCAGTTTTCTGTGTCTCCAAAGTTATACCCACTGAGGCTTTCCCTTTTCTGATCTGTAACTTGGTTACATTTTCCAGAGTTGTGTCTTTTTTTCTCCTGTTATTAAGGCTCACCTGGCACAGACACTTAGGATCTGTCCACAAGGCTAATTGGGATGCAAAGACGAGGCTTCAGACTAAATGTTCCAGTGTCCACTAAAGAGCAGTGACAGGGACCGGAAGATAGCTTATCATATCCTGTCAGTGTAGTATGCCAGATTGCTTCCACAGATTAGCTAGGGAATAATGAAAAGTCTCTGTGTGAGTGAGTGTATGTGTGTGTATGAAGAGGAGAAAGGCAGAAAAGGAAAGAAGGGAAGAGGGAGGGAGGAAAGAGAGGGAGAAGTAAAAGGAGAGGGGTGCTGACTACAGCCTGCATTCAGAAAGAGCATGTGCATGTGATGTCACTGGGCTAGTGAGCCTCATTTAAAGGGCATTTTATTTATTTTTTTTTTTAAATGTATTTATTTGGCTGTGTTGTGTCTTACGGCATGGGGGATCCTTGATCTTTGCTATAGCATGCAGTATCTTTAGTTACATCATGCAAACTCTTAGTTGAGGCATGTAGGATTTAGTTCCCAGACCAAGGATAGAACCTGAGCCCTCTGTATTCAAAGTGTGGAGTCTTAGCCACTGGACCACCAGGGAAGCCCCTAAAGGGCATTTTAAAGCTCTTAAATTTATGCTGTCATACCTTCAAGACCTGCAAATGATAACCCCAACTTTTGGATGGTGATTCTCTTGAGTTAACGTGAAATTAGCCTCAGAAGCACCTTCCTTTATTTCAGATATTACTTAGTCATGGGCTTACAGTCGCAAAGTCCTAAAGGTTTTGTAGACAGGAAGAAAAAAGAAGTCAATTGTTTAAGCATTTGAAAAACAAGTGAAACAAGGAGAATAATATTCACTTTACATGAAGAGCCTCTTAGTCCTGTTCGTGGCTAATCTGTTTGCAATTCTTTGGCTGGGTTGGAATGGATGTCTTATGAGAGTGGCTCTATCAGGGTGGGATGGTAGCTTAATCTGGCTGTGGTTCACAGATCACTGTACCAGTCAATACTCTATTATTGCAAGTTAAGTGGTTTGCTACAGTATTCCACGCACAGGGTATTAGAAGCTGTGTTCTCTAATTTCCTAAGCAATAATGGTATAAGCAGTATGCATTTTTTATTATAAAAACCAACAATTGCCTCTGCAGAGTTAATGGTTTTTTATATATCATCAGTACCCAGGAGATTCAGTCATAAATCAGAGCAAAATTAAATGTAAAAACACACTAAATTTTGGCAGAATTAGAAATTCTTTGCAGAGGCTGAATTCTTCAGTTTTGCTTGGAATCAAACTTTGGTTTTCCTCCTGGTGCTTTTATTTTCATTTTATTTCAATGGGTATGTTGTTTCCTGATTAAAATTAATTCAGAATAATTATAACAACAGTAGATCACAGCATGGACCTGGGCAGTGTTCTTTATAGCTCCTGGAGGCAGTCTCCATCCAGCCTCTCTGCACTTACCCGTTTTTAAGTGTTAACTATTATCTGTGGCACAGACGGGGTTGTGAACCACACAACAAAGACTGTGGAGTGAAAGATCATTCCTCCTCTCAAATGACAACTGTTTGTCAGGGACTCTGAGCAGGACAGAACTTCCTTGGCAAGTGGCGTATCTGCTCATTTTACATTAAATAGCAGGTGAGAGAGAGCAATGATTTTTCCACATTAGAAGACTTGATGAGGGCTGTAAGTTTCCACATATCAGGAGCCCTCGCCCAGGAAGATGGGACATGGTGTTTCAGCTCAGAGGTTAAAGCGTCTGCCTCCAATGCGGGAGACTCTGGGTTCAATCCCCGGGTTGGGAAGATCTCCTGGAGAAGGAAATGGCAATCCACTCCAGTATTCTTGCCTGGAGAATCCCATGGACAGAGAAGCCTAGTAGGTTACAGTCCATGGGATCACAAAGAGTCGGACACGACTGAGTGACTTCACCTTCACCTTCAAAGGTAGATTTAGAGCTGCATGTGGGTGACTGGAAGGGGACGTTTAAGGTCAGCACAGTCCAGCTTATAGTCTTCTCTCTCCCAGAGGTTTCTTTTTAGCTTCTGTTTGCACATGTGCTTCATTTTTCTTTCTGCAGTTGGATTTTTTCTGCATCTTTCTGCATGTGTAGTATATGGTGGCTTCACAGGGTTTCAATTTCAGTGACCGTTTCCACCCACTAGGCTGGAGTCAGGCCCAAAGGCCACATCAGGAGCTGGGCCACAGCTTCATTAAAAGGGATTGATGGGGCTAGTGGCATTATGCAGAGTGCATCTCTTGCTTTCATGCTAAGTCACTTCAGTCGTGTCCGTCTTTGTATGATCCCATGGACTGTAACCCATCAGGCTCCGCTGTCCATGGGATTCTCCAGACAAGAGTACCAGAGTGGGTTGCCATGCCCTCCTCCAGGGGATCTTCCCTACCCAGGGATTGAACCCACATCCCTTAGGTCTCCTACACTGGCAGGAGTGTTCTTTCCCACTAGTGCCACCTGGGGGCATTTCTTCCTTAAAAGCATTAAAATTAAACAATATTAAAGGCAAAGCTGAACACAACCGGAGTCTGCAGGCCAAATGGAGTCTTGACGTTGCTGGTATAAGATCCCTTGACCAGGCTTTCTTAGATCATTTCTCAAAATCAGGGGCCACCTAACCGAAAGCAGGGATACGTCTAGGCTAAGGTGAGTGGAGCGTCAGCAAAATTTAAGGCAATGTCTAAAAACATCAAGAATCTAGATAAATAATACTTCAATGCAATATTCTACAAAAAAAATTAACACAAAAAATTTCATGATGAACAAAACACAAAATTTTGAACACAGAATCTCTGTTACTGATTTTTGATCCCCCACTGCCCATCTCCTCTGGCTCCAGGATAGCTCAGAGCAGTACAGTTTGCCAGGTGTCTGCCCCTAGGTCAATTGGTTATGGGCAAGAGAGTGAGTCTCATTAATACTTGGGTGGAGAGGAGGGTCAGTTCTCAGCACTGGGGATGTGGGATAGGTAAGTGCATCCTAAAAGATGTCTGCTAAAAGATGAAATTTGCTTCTGGGATGTGATCCCTGTGTAAGCCATCTTGAGCTGCCAAAACAAAATATTAATACCATACACTTGGTGGCTTAATCAACAGAAATATATTTTCTTATAATTCAGAAGCCGGAAGTCCAAGATCAGAGTGCTGACATTGTCAGATTGTGGGGAGCGCTTCTTCCTGGCTTCTAGATGATTGACTTGTCCCTGGGTCCTCACATGGCCTTCTTTATGTGCATGTAAGGGGAGAGAGAAGGTGTCGATTCATGCAAAACATAATCCCTTCGTGAGGGCCCAACCTCATGACCTCATCTAACCTCGATTACCTCCCAAAGACCCCTTCTCCAAACACCATTACGTTGGAGGTTGGGGCTTCAACATGTCAATTTCAAGGGAACATAAACATTTACTCTCGACTAGCATCCCCAAATTAGAACTAGATGCCAAACATTGTTAACTCCCCTTTAGTAGTCTTGCCTGAATTTTTCATGTATAAACTAATCTTTTCTTTAAAAAAACCTACTCATCTTTTTGACAGTTGTGTCAAAATATAAGCTCAATAAAGTTAAGATTTTTGTCATTGACTTCTTATTCCAAATAAGTTGCCATAAGAGTACCTTTTTGCAAAGATGAATTAATCATCAGAAGAATGACTCAAATGTTTAACTAGAAATTTAAACTTGGGTACTTAACTATTTCTGAAACCCCTGCGACCTGACCAATAATTACTCTTCTCACCCATAAGAAGACAGAAACATTTAGCATATGGTTTTCCTTTCCCATCTAAAATCAATCAGAATATGTCACTTTGTGGCTTACTGTAGTCAATCAAAATATTGTGCCTAGTTCTTCTAGGTGTAAATCTCCCAAAGACATTTTCCAGAAAAGGCTAATTATTAAGTGATAGGAATGTTGGTAGAAAAAAATAAATTCCTTTAGACATTTTATAGGGATGAAAAAATTAGGGAATGAGTTTGTTGTTGTTTTTTTTTGCTTTAACTCTCCTCAAGGACTGTTTTCTTCTTGATGTTCAAACACTATATTGGAAAACATTTCAACTGTGAATATAATTCTGAAAACACTTTGAGCCTGACAATATCTGTCCCGGGCAGCCTTGTATTAAGCTGGCAAACAGATCCTGGAAAAATCGGCAAGTATTTTTGTTTTCAGAATGCTTTATATGCAATTCCCCAGAAACAGCTCAAAAAGATAGATACTCTTTTCTAAAAGGTTGCTGGTTTAGCACTTCACAACTTATAAAGGTTGGAATTTCCCACTGGCTCAGTGGAGAGATTTGTATCACTTATTTTAGATTCACTTAATAGCACATTTGTGTTTGAGATAAAGTGTGAGTCCCACTAGACAAGTAAGATTGTTCTTAAAAATTGGCCTCCTTCTCTCTCCCCACCATGTATACTCAGATCTAAAGTGGAGTCTTCTAAATGTTATTCCACAGCTAGATATGACATCCTATTTTAAAACAACAGCAGTAGCCGCTGTTTCTCTTTGTAGAGAACATGGTCAGAAGTACAGAAAGCAGATCTGTGAAGACTGGTGAGTTTTCAGTTCCTTAAGTGAAGTTCTGGGGCTTCCCTGGTGGCCTAAATGATAAAGAATCTGCCTGCAGTGCAGGAGACTAGGGTTTAATCCCTCAATCAGAAGATCCCCGGAGAAGGAAATGGCAACCCACTCCAGTATTCTTGCCTGGAGAATTCCTCAGAAAGAGGAGCCTGGCAGGCTACAGTCCATTGGGTCACAGAGATTTGGACACGACTGAGTGACTAACACACACAAGTGAAGTTCTAACTGTAGCTCCCTCATCCCCCTCCTTGTTTTGGTGTAGATGAGACTGAGAGTGAGGTAGATGGTAATACATAGAGAGGTACAATGAAGGTTTATACAAAACACAGCTGAGTAGCCCTTGCCTCATCACATGTGACCTGGGTATAGTCACTGCATTTTTTTTTTTCACTTTTGCCATGGCATTCATCATACACTATCCTTCTTTTCCCCTCCTGCTTGACATCTTTATTATAATTGAAGACTTTTTTTTAGAAAGAAGTTTGTTTCATAGCAAAGTTGAGGGGAAGCACAAAGGTTTCCCAAATACTCCCTGCTCCCACATATGCGTATTCTCCCTGTCATCGACATCTCCAGTGTAAGCGGTACATTTGCTAAAACTGATGAACCTACAGTGACACCTAATCACCCAAAGTTCTTTACTTACCTTGGGGATCACTTTTAATGTACTTTCTGTGAGTTTGGACAAATGTACAGGGACATGTATTCATCATTCCAGTATTCCACAGAGTATTTTCACTGCCCTAAAAATCTTCTGTGCTCCACCTTTTCATCCCTCCCTACCCACCGAAAACCTGGCAACTGCTAATCTTTTTACTGTATCTATAGTTTTGCCTTTTCCAGAATATCATATAGTTAGTATCGTACAGTTGGAGAAGGCAATGGCACCCCACTCCAGTACTCTTGCCCGGAAAATCCCAGGGACGGAGGAGACTGGTAGGCTGCAGTCCATGGGGTCACTAGGAGTCAGACACGGCTGAGCGACTTCACTTCCACTTTTCACTTTCATGCGTTGGAGAAGGAAATGGCAACCCACTCCAGTGTTATTCAGTGCTGTCCTTTGGCCTTCTGCTTTGCTGTGTATTTTCCAGAGAAGATGCCCTTTGTTTTACCCTTTTCAGATATAAACCTCCAGTCTTTTTCCACAGTGTCGGGGAGAGAATCAAACTACTTCTTTAAGGTATTTTATGGGTTGTTGGGAGAAGCTAATGGACACCTAGCCAGATGCCTTCTTAAACTGGGACTCCGTGTTTTCATTTTGGAAATCTGTTTTATTCACTGAAATGGACACATTAAAGAATTGAACTAAGATGTACTTGTTACAATTGACATAAAACATAAATTGAGGTTCCTGAAATAGTCCAGGAGAGCAGTATGAGAGTCCCTGTCCCATCCTTACTGAGTCACTTACTCTTTTTTTAAAATTGTGAATATTTTATTTAGTCATTTTTGTTTACAGCTGAAAGTCTGGGCATTCAAAATTAACATCCTTGCCCATGAGCTTCTTATAGACACCAGAAAATGTTTCAACTTGGTGTTTCACATTATCTGTTGTGCTTCATCCAAATGAGCCTTTAGGAGCTGGCTGCCATCCAGTTTGACTTGGATTATCTTGCCCATAATTTCACTTGGGAAAAACCAAGTCATCCAGGATCCCATCGTGCCCAGCTGTCAAAGTGCAGCTCCTGAGATATTTTTGCTTATTTTTTTGTACAGCTTTTTTGAGTTGGCTTAGGTAGAATTCTCCTCTGGACACAAAAGACAACATGTTTCCCCCTGAACTTTTTCTCCAGTTCACATACTAACTGGACTTGGGTTTTCTGAAAAGATTTCAGTTGAGGAATGGAAACAAAGATTGTAATAGCTCACTGACCACCACCAACTTCATTTTCTTGGCTCTTGTTGTATTCAGCTTCCTTAGTGGAGCCCTGGGTTCCAAGTTGATCTCAAATTCCTGGAGAGCCTGGGAGATGCCAGATTCCAACTCTTACTTCTTGCCATTGGGCTTCACAGTCTTAGTGCTCAGAACTGAAAGAATGTGAAAGTGATGTCACTCAGTCGTGTCCGACTCTTTATGACTCCATGGACTGTAGCCCATCAGGCTTCTCCATCCATGGGGTTTTCCAGGCAAGAATACTAGAGTGGGTTGCCACTTTCTTCTCCAGGGGATCTTTCCCACCCAGGGATTGAACCCAGGTCTCCTGCATTGCAGGCATACGCTTTACCCTCTGAGTCACCAGGGAAGCTCAGAACTGAACATGGCCTAATCCTTTTTAAGGAGGCCAACACTCATTTGCCTGGCCCACACCTGGCCTGAAAAGAGCATGGCATGATTTGTTTGGTTGGTTGGTTGGTTGGTTGGATTTGCTGGGTCTTCGTTGCTGCTTGGGCTTTTCTCTAGTTGTAGAGAGTGGAAGCTACTATTTGTTTCAGTGCACAGGCTTCTCATTGCAGTGACTTCTCTTGTTGCGAAGCACAGGCTCTAGGCCCTAGGCACGTGGGGCTTCAGTAGTTGCAGCATTCAGGCTCAGTTGGTGAGATGTATCCTTGAGATCTTTTTGCCATCAGTCCATAACCTCTTGTTGGATTTTGACTTTAGATATGTGATCTGTGTCTAGGGAACAACAGAAAGCTATATTTCATTCACACAGGCATTAACTCTAGGACTCTGGTCTCAGAACTTCAACTCTGATTGCCTGAGCGAACACAAACACTCACAGTTAAGATGTCCTCCTAGAGGTCTTATTCTGACTCTTTAAAATTATGATGCTTAGAGTGTGTGTTCTATAGATGAGTACCAGCCATTGACTGGTCCATGGTGAGAAAGTACAGAAATTAAGAATAAACATTTATACTATATAAATTACATATAATTTACAGAATATTTGAAACACTTTGGAAATGAAAAGGGGGATATGATTCTGCACCTCTAGCTCCAATGTGTTGGGTTTTTCCACTCACCACCTATTCACTGACACTAGTTAAGTGTCCTACAATTTTACTCAATTTCACTCTGACACTATCTCCTTGGAGATAGCATCAGATCCCACAGGTTAAGGACTCAGTCCTACAAGACTGAAACCCCGATTTCAGATGCCAATCACAAGTTCAGGTCGTCACATGTACTTCTGACTGACTGGTTATGAATCAAAGGTTTAAGTGACCCCCACTCCTTGGGTTCCATTAATTTGCTAGAGCAAATCATAGAAGTCAGAGAAACATTTTGCTTAATAGCTTATCAGTTTATTATAAAAGAATATAACTCAGGAACTGTCAGATGAAAGAGACACATAGGGAAAATATGTGGGAAGGGGCTCAGAGCATCCATGCCCTCTCTTAGAGCATCATCCACTCTCACCCCATTGTCTTACAGCGGGCTGTTCACCAACTTAGAAACCCAGGTTTTGAGTTTTTATGGAGGCTTCACTACATAGGCATGATTGATTGAATCACTGGCCATTGGCAATCATTCAGCTTGCAACCTCCTTCCCTGATCCCCTACCAAGAAGTGGGTAGGGAAGGGGACAGGGTGACTGAAATTTCCAGTCCTCCAATCACACAATTGTTTCCTCTGACAACCAGCCCTCATCCTTAGGAATTTTCTAAAAGTCACTTCATTAATATAAACTCAGATATGGTTGAAAGGAATTTATTGTGATTATCAAGACACTTCTTTTGTCTTATTTCTTAGGAAATTCCAATGGTTTTAGGAGTTCTGTGCCAGAAGCAGGGATGCAGACTAAGTATATACTTCTTATTATAAATCACAGCATCATGGAACAACAGACTGGTTCCAAATAGGAAAAGGAGTACATCAAGGCTGTATATTGTCACCCGGCTTATTTAACTTCTATGCAGAGTACATCATGAGAAACGCTGGGCTGGAAGAAACACAAGCTGGAATCAAAATTGCCGGGAGAAATATCAATAACCTCAGATATGCAGATGAAACCACCCTTATGGCAGAAAGTGAAGAGGAACTAAAAAGCCTCTTGATGAAAGTGAAAGAGGAGAGTGAAAAAGTTGGCTTAAAGCTCAACATTCTGAAAACAAAGATCATGGCATCTGGTCCCATCACTTCATGGGAAATAAATGGGGAAACAGTGGAAACAGTGTCAGACTTTATTTTTCTGGTCTCCAAAATCACTGCAGATGGTGACTGCAGCCATGAAATTAAAGTTATGACCAACGTGGATAGCATATTCAAAAGCAGAGACATTACTTTGCCGACTAAGGTCCATCTAGTCAAGGCTATGGTTTTTCCAGTAGTCATGTATGGATGTGAGAGTTGAACTGTGAAGAAGGCTGAGCATTTTTTTTTTTTCTTGATGTTGAGTTATATGAGCTGTTTATATATTTTAGATATTAACCCCTTGTTAGTCATATCATTTGCAAATATGTTCTCCTATTCAGTAGGTTGTCTTTTCCTTTTGTCTATGGTTTCCTTTTCTGTGCAAAAGCTTTTTAAGTTTGGTTAGGTCTCATTTATTTATTTATTTTTTCCCTTTACTTTAGGAGACAAATCCAAAAAAATATTGTTTCAATATATGTCAAAGACTGTTCTGTGTATGTTTTCCTCTTGAAGTTTTATAGTATTCAATCTTACATTTAGGTCTATAATCCATTTTGAGTTAATTTTTCTGTATGGTGTTACAGAGTGTTCTAATTTCATTCTTTTACTTGTAGCTCTCCAATTTTCCCAACACCACTTAATGAAGTTTTTTTTTTCTCCATTGTATATTCTTGCCTCCTTTGCTGTAGATTAACTGACCATGAATGCATGAGTTATTTTTTAAATTGCATTTAAAAAAAAAGTATTAAGACTACACAATCAGTTCAGTTCAATTCAGTTGCTCAGTAGTGTCCAACTCTTTGCGACCCCATGAATAGCAGCACGCCAGGCCTCCCTGTCCATCACCAGCTCCCAGAGTTCACTCAGACTCACGTCCACCTCCTGGTGCTTTTATTTTCATTTTATTTCAATGGGTATGTTGTTTCCTGATTAAAATTAATTCAGAATAATTATAACAACAGTAGATCACAGCATGGACCTGGGCAGTGTTCTTTATAGCTCCTGGAGGCAGTCTCCATCCAGCCTCTCTGCACTTACCCGTTTTTAAGTGTTAACTATTATCTGTGGCACAGACGGGGTTGTGAACCACACAACAAAGACTGTGGAGTGAAAGATCATTCCTCCTCTCAAATGACAACTGTTTGTCAGGGACTCTGAGCAGGACAGAACTTCCTTGGCAAGTGGCGTATCTGCTCATTTTACATTAAATAGCAGGTGAGAGAGAGCAATGATTTTTCCACATTAGAAGACTTGATGAGGGCTGTAAGTTTCCACATATCAGGAGCCCTCGCCCAGGAAGATGGGACATGGTGTTTCAGCTCAGAGGTTAAAGCGTCTGCCTCCAATGCGGGAGACTCTGGGTTCAATCCCCGGGTTGGGAAGATCTCCTGGAGAAGGAAATGGCAATCCACTCCAGTATTCTTGCCTGGAGAATCCCATGGACAGAGAAGCCTAGTAGGTTACAGTCCATGGGATCACAAAGAGTCGGACACGACTGAGTGACTTCACCTTCACCTTCAAAGGTAGATTTAGAGCTGCATGTGGGTGACTGGAAGGGGACGTTTAAGGTCAGCACAGTCCAGCTTATAGTCTTCTCTCTCCCAGAGGTTTCTTTTTAGCTTCTGTTTGCACATGTGCTTCATTTTTCTTTCTGCAGTTGGATTTTTTCTGCATCTTTCTGCATGTGTAGTATATGGTGGCTTCACAGGGTTTCAATTTCAGTGACCGTTTCCACCCACTAGGCTGGAGTCAGGCCCAAAGGCCACATCAGGAGCTGGGCCACAGCTTCATTAAAAGGGATTGATGGGGCTAGTGGCATTATGCAAGGTGCATCTCTTGCTTTCATGCTAAGTCACTTCAGTCGTGTCCGTCTTTGTATGATCCCATGGACTGTAACCCATCAGGCTCCGCTGTCCATGGGATTCTCCAGACAAGAGTACCAGAGTGGGTTGCCATGCCCTCCTCCAGGGGATCTTCCCTACCCAGGGATTGAACCCACATCCCTTAGGTCTCCTACACTGGCAGGAGTGTTCTTTCCCACTAGTGCCACCTGGGGGCATTTCTTCCTTAAAAGCATTAAAATTAAACAATATTAAAGGCAAAGCTGAACACAACCGGAGTCTGCAGGCCAAATGGAGTCTTGACGTTGCTGGTATAAGATCCCTTGACCAGGCTTTCTTAGATCATTTCTCAAAATCAGGGGCCACCTAACCGAAAGCAGGGATACGTCTAGGCTAAGGTGAGTGGAGCGTCAGCAAAATTTAAGGCAATGTCTAAAAACATCAAGAATCTAGATAAATAATACTTCAATGCAATATTCTACAAAAAAAATTAACACAAAAAATTTCATGATGAACAAAACACAAAATTTTGAACACAGAATCTCTGTTACTGATTTTTGATCCCCCACTGCCCATCTCCTCTGGCTCCAGGATAGCTCAGAGCAGTACAGTTTGCCAGGTGTCTGCCCCTAGGTCAATTGGTTATGGGCAAGAGAGTGAGTCTCATTAATACTTGGGTGGAGAGGAGGGTCAGTTCTCAGCACTGGGGATGTGGGATAGGTAAGTGCATCCTAAAAGATGTCTGCTAAAAGATGAAATTTGCTTCTGGGATGTGATCCCTGTGTAAGCCATCTCGAGCTGCCAAAACAAAATATTAATACCATACACTTGGTGGCTTAATCAACAGAAATATATTTTCTTATAATTCAGAAGCCGGAAGTCCAAGATCAGAGTGCTGACATTGTCAGATTGTGGGGAGCGCTTCTTCCTGGCTTCTAGATGATTGACTTGTCCCTGGGTCCTCACATGGCCTTCTTTATGTGCATGTAAGGGGAGAGAGAAGGTGTCGATTCATGCAAAACATAATCCCTTCGTGAGGGCCCAACCTCATGACCTCATCTAACCTCGATTACCTCCCAAAGACCCCTTCTCCAAACACCATTACGTTGGAGGTTGGGGCTTCAACATGTCAATTTCAAGGGAACATAAACATTTACTCTCGACTAGCATCCCCAAATTAGAACTAGATGCCAAACATTGTTAACTCCCCTTTAGTAGTCTTGCCTGAATTTTTCATGTATAAACTAATCTTTTCTTTAAAAAAACCTACTCATCTTTTTGACAGTTGTGTCAAAATATAAGCTCAATAAAGTTAAGATTTTTGTCATTGACTTCTTATTCCAAATAAGTTGCCATAAGAGTACCTTTTTGCAAAGATGAATTAATCATCAGAAGAATGACTCAAATGTTTAACTAGAAATTTAAACTTGGGTACTTAACTATTTCTGAAACCCCTGCGACCTGACCAATAATTACTCTTCTCACCCATAAGAAGACAGAAACATTTAGCATATGGTTTTCCTTTCCCATCTAAAATCAATCAGAATATGTCACTTTGTGGCTTACTGTAGTCAATCAAAATATTGTGCCTAGTTCTTCTAGGTGTAAATCTCCCAAAGACATTTTCCAGAAAAGGCTAATTATTAAGTGATAGGAATGTTGGTAGAAAAAAATAAATTCCTTTAGACATTTTATAGGGATGAAAAAATTAGGGAATGAGTTTGTTGTTGTTTTTTTTTGCTTTAACTCTCCTCAAGGACTGTTTTCTTCTTGATGTTCAAACACTATATTGGAAAACATTTCAACTGTGAATATAATTCTGAAAACACTTTGAGCCTGACAATATCTGTCCCGGGCAGCCTTGTATTAAGCTGGCAAACAGATCCTGGAAAAATCGGCAAGTATTTTTGTTTTCAGAATGCTTTATATGCAATTCCCCAGAAACAGCTCAAAAAGATAGATACTCTTTTCTAAAAGGTTGCTGGTTTAGCACTTCCCAACTTATAAAGGTTGGAATTTCCCACTGGCTCAGTGGAGAGATTTGTATCACTTATTTTAGATTCACTTAATAGCACATTTGTGTTTGAGATAAAGTGTGAGTCCCACTAGACAAGTAAGATTGTTCTTAAAAATTGGCCTCCTTCTCTCTCCCCACCATGTATACTCAGATCTAAAGTGGAGTCTTCTAAATGTTATTCCACAGCTAGATATGACATCCTATTTTAAAACAACAGCAGTAGCCGCTGTTTCTCTTTGTAGAGAACATGGTCAGAAGTACAGAAAGCAGATCTGTGAAGACTGGTGAGTTTTCAGTTCCTTAAGTGAAGTTCTGGGGCTTCCCTGGTGGCCTAAATGATAAAGAATCTGCCTGCAGTGCAGGAGACTAGGGTTTAATCCCTCAATCAGAAGATCCCCGGAGAAGGAAATGGCAACCCACTCCAGTATTCTTGCCTGGAGAATTCCTCAGAAAGAGGAGCCTGGCAGGCTACAGTCCATTGGGTCACAGAGATTTGGACACGACTGAGTGACTAACACACACAAGTGAAGTTCTAACTGTAGCTCCCTCATCCCCCTCCTTGTTTTGGTGTAGATGAGACTGAGAGTGAGGTAGATGGTAATACATAGAGAGGTACAATGAAGGTTTATACAAAACACAGCTGAGTAGCCCTTGCCTCATCACATGTGACCTGGGTATAGTCACTGCATTTTTTTTTTTCACTTTTGCCATGGCATTCATCATACACTATCCTTCTTTTCCCCTCCTGCTTGACATCTTTATTATAATTGAAGACTTTTTTTTTAGAAAGAAGTTTGTTTCATAGCAAAGTTGAGGGGAAGCACAAAGGTTTCCCAAATACTCCCTGCTCCCACATATGCGTATTCTCCCTGTCATCGACATCTCCAGTGTAAGCGGTACATTTGCTAAAACTGATGAACCTACAGTGACACCTAATCACCCAAAGTTCTTTACTTACCTTGGGGATCACTTTTAATGTACTTTCTGTGAGTTTGGACAAATGTACAGGGACATGTATTCATCATTCCAGTATTCCACAGAGTATTTTCACTGCCCTAAAAATCTTCTGTGCTCCACCTTTTCATCCCTCCCTACCCACCGAAAACCTGGCAACTGCTAATCTTTTTACTGTATCTATAGTTTTGCCTTTTCCAGAATATCATATAGTTAGTATCGTACAGTTGGAGAAGGCAATGGCACCCCACTCCAGTACTCTTGCCCGGAAAATCCCAGGGACGGAGGAGACTGGTAGGCTGCAGTCCATGGGGTCACTAGGAGTCAGACACGGCTGAGCGACTTCACTTCCACTTTTCACTTTCATGCGTTGGAGAAGGAAATGGCAACCCACTCCAGTGTTCTTGCCTGGAGAATCCCAGGGACGGGGGAGCCTGGTGGGCTGCCGTCTCTGGGGTTACACAGAGTCGGACACGACTGAAGCAACTTAGCAGCAGCCGCAGCAGCAGCAGCAGCAGCAGCAGTATTGTGCAGTAAGTACATAGCCTTTTCAGAATGGCTTCTTTCACTTAATAGTGTGCCTTTAGATTCCTCCATGCCTTTTCATGGCTCAAGAGTTCATGTCTTTCTGCCAATGAATAATATCCCATTGTCTGGATGTGCAATTTATTTATCCATTTACCTTCTGGAGGACACCTTGTTTGCTTCCACGTTTTGACAAAGACGAATAAAGCTGCATTAACCACTCAGGTGGAGGTTTGGGTGAACATGAGTTTTCAGCTCCTCTGGATAAATACCAAGGAGTACAATTGCTAGATCGTATGGTAAAAAGTATGTTTGGTTTTCTAAGAAACTATGGCGATACCACTTTATTGGGTTGGACAAAAAGTTCATTAAGGTTTTTCCATAACATCTTATGGGAAAACTGAAATGAGCTTTTGGTCAACCCAGTACATTCCCACTAACAATGGATGGGAATTCTTGTTTCTTCATATCCTTGTTAGCATTTTGGTGTTGTCATTGTTCTGGATTTTGGCCATTCTAAATAGGTGTGGGGTGGCATCATGTTCTGCCTTGTTCTGCTCTTAGTTTTTACCTCAGCTAGCTTATATACACCTTAAAAGTAGAGGTTACACACATCTTTTTTATCCTCAACCCCCTGCTGTAAAATCATGTGCATGTGAAAGTCACTCAAAAGTGTGCTGAATGATTGAAGACATTGAGTGTGTTAGGGTTGGTGAAAAATTTGATTAGAGGAAGGGAAGAACTATCATTTGTTGAATATATATGCCAAACATTTGATAAAAGACAAAATAATTCCCATTTTGCCAAAAATGGAGAAACTGAGGCTGAAAATAGTAAATAAATTACACGGCATCAGGAGACTCAGGTGAACCCAGGATTCTAATCCAAGTCTGTCTGGCTTGATGCTGAATTTACTAGACTGCTCTGTGCTTGCAACGAGAGCCAAGATCCTAGTCTTCACTGCCTATGGAGCCAAGCAGACAGGGGAAGAGGCTGGGGAGTTGGGGTGAAGAGACCCCCTGCTTGTAGATCTTGTCCAAAATAGGCACCCCTACCTAGCTTGAGCCAACTGATAAAACATTTTTTAAAATAGAGAATCTGTAAATCTGGATTTTGGGGAGGGTTGCAGTCTTCCAAGTTTTATATTTTGGCAACTAATAGTGACACTTTTGAAATTAAAAACAGGCCTGCGAGTCTGATCTAGACTACAGACTCAAAGTTTCTAGCTGTTATGTTAAGAATGATTCTAAAGAATTGCAACTCTTTCCCCCCAAATATGCATTGTAATTCTGAAGGACGCGAAGTACTGCCTGTCAAGAAAAAATTAGCCAACTGTAATTAATAGTTTGTTCTTTTATTAGTATGTAAAATGATCATGGATAATATTCAAATAACTGTCTTATGGTGTTTTACCAGTCTATGCCATGTGGAACCTGGATAGTGAATGAAGATGTTTACTATTTTACTTACCTTACTTGCTATGATGTTCTGACCTAATTTCCTAAAAACAGCAGAAGTCTTTATTCAGCAGTGAACTGATGCTGCTTACTGAACTATATACAATTTTCTAAGTGTTTTATGCAAATACATACACTCTCACACAGAAAATTACAAATGACATGCATCTGTAACCACACATAGTTTTCACATTAATTACTAGTTGTCTATTATGAGTGTGTAGATAATGCCCTTTGTCAGAAACAACAAGGGTAATTTCTGTGTGTGTTTTTAAAAATTAATTTATATTGAGGCATAATTAATTTACAGTGTTGTGTTTTGAGTGTACAGCAAAACGATTCAGTTATATATGTAAAACCGTGTGTGTGTTTATGTGTGTGTATATTTTCAGATTCCTTTGGTAATTTCTTTTTCTTTCTCTTGGCCCTGTTGTTATCCTGATTCAGGTCATCAGTTTGTGTTGCCTTTTTCTCTGTCTCTGAGTGTTTTGTTTTTTGATGTGAGTTTTGGTAGGGTAATCACAGCAAACTCTGTTTTTCTGCTGCAACTCTTTAAGTTTCTATCTGTAGAGTTCAGTTAAATTTTTATGACTTTCATCATTTCTGTTTCTACTCATTGTTTCATTAAGTGATGTAGTGAGGTGAAGCCCACTCATCGTCAAGGTTTGAATGCCTGTCAATGTACTCCTGTGGTACTCCCTGGGAAGGATAGGTTTGATGAGCTTCCATGATCTCTATGAAGAAAAAAAGAATGTCTTCCAGGATGTTGCTCAGGCTCAAATGTTGGTTCTTCAGTGATTATGCCCTACATTCCACTGTAAACTTTTCTACTTCCCTACTGCAAGGATATTTCTTGTTCCGGGATTTTCCAAATTTTCCTGCCTTTTTAAAGTGGTGTCTTGTCCTTTGTTTTACATTTTCCTCCTCCCTCCCTATTTTACTCTTCAGAAAAACCACTTTAATCATTTTAACTTATTATTTTGGAATCAAGTTTTTGCTTCTAATAACATGCTTTTATTGCTATTTCTTGATTTTTCAATTTTAAGTGTTTTCAAATATGAAAGGATTTAGCAGGGATTTCACCCTTGATCCCTACCACAAAACAAAATCTTCCCATCTCCACATTTGAGCTGTTACTGTATTCAAGTTCATGTGCTGGATGCACGGTGAGACCAAACAAATCGAAATTTCGAAGTCTGAAGCAGAAAGAGGTTTATTGCAGGGCCACGCCAGGAGAATGGGCAGCTCTTGCTCAAAAAAACAGAACTCTTCAATGGTTTTCAGAGAGAAGTTTTTATAGGCAAAGTTTTGGGTGAGGGCTGCAAGGTATGAACGTTTTTTGATTGGTTGAGAGTGAAACTCAGTGAGTCTGACTCTTTTGTGGCCTCACGGACTGTAGCCCATTGGGCCCCTCTGACCATGAAATTCTCCAGGCAACAGTACTGGAGTGGGTTACCATTCCCTTCTCCGGGGGACCTTCTGGATCCAGGGATAGAATCTGGGTCTCCTATATTGTAGGTAGATTCTTCACCAGCTGAACCATCAGGCAAGTTCTTTGATTGGCTGGTGATGATGTAGTAGGATACTCTAGAAATCTCTGTGCTCAGCTTGAAGTTCCCATCCTCCACCTGATGGGGGCCTTAGTTCCTTCAGAAGAACTCAAAGATACTGTTAAGTATATCCCTTGAGGGGGGACCAGGACCTGGCTTTAATCACTTCATTATTTCTTGGTTGGTCCTCCTTTGTTTCTGCATTCCCTTACTTCCTTGATTAGCAACTGTTTGAATCTCCTCTTTGGTATTCAGCAAAGTCTAGGACGCTGAAGCAGTTTTCCTGCAAATAAATGAAGATACACAGAAAGGTTTGGTGCCCAGGAGGGTCCCAAAGGGTCCTGCTGTAGTTCAGAATTAGTTGAGATTTGTTAGATTTGTATTTATATATTCAGTACCTACATTATTATGGCTTCGTAAGAATTATTCACAATCAAGCCATGAAGTGTACTTATATATATTTTAACTTTATGAAATTTCACATATTTTAATAGATTTTTAAAATATAATTTTATTTATTCATTTTTGGCTGTGCTGCGTCTTCATTGCTTTGCACAGGCTTTCTCTAGTTGGTGGTGAGCCAGCTTCTTGTTGCGATGGATTCTCTTGCTGTGGAGCACAGGCTGTAGGCCAGGTGGGCTTCAGGAGTTGTAGTTTGCAGGCTCTAGAGCATTTCTCAGTAGTTGCATCTCATGGGCTTTGTTGCTCTTTGGCATGTGGGATTTTCCCAGACCCAGGGATCAAACTTGTGTCTCCTGCCCTGGCTGGTGAATTCTTATCCACTGTGCCACCAGGAAAGTCCTTCACATATGTTTTGGTGTACATTTATTTCATCTATTTTGCTGGTAATGTGTCTTTTAAATTTAGAAACTTGTATCCCTCAGTGAATAATAATGAGGATTGTTTTTTTGGATGGTTCATTAATCTCCTTCATTCTCTTCATCTTATCAGATGTTAGACCTCCTGAATTATTCCTCTATTTTTTTAGTCTTTTCTTTCATATTTTCAATTTCTGCATCTTTGTGTTCTGACTTTCTGGTAAGTCTCTTCTCTTCCCTCTTTTCCTGTCTCCTCCCTTTGTCTCCATTTAAACTTGCTTTGGGTCTAGTTTACTCTTTTTTCCTAGTTCCTTAAAGTGGAAAGTTAGGTTGCTGACTTGAGATCTTTCTTCTGTCTTAATGTAGGCTTTTATAGCTATAAATTTCCCCCAAAGGACTATTTTAGCCATATCTCATGAATTTTGATGTGCTTTGCTTTCATTAATCTCAATGTATTTTCTAATTTTTCGTGTGATTTCTTCTTTGACCCATTGTTTTTTGGGGACTTGCTTGTGTAAATTCCATATATTTGTGAATTTCCTTGATGTCCTTCTGTTATTGATTTCTAATTTCATTTCACTGTGGCCAGAGAACATATTTTGTATGATACAAATCCTTATACATATGTTGAAACTTATTTTATAGAGTAGCATATGGTCTATTCCTGGAGAAAGGTCCATGTACACTTAACAAAAATGTATATTCTTCTATTCTTGATTGTAGAGTTCTGGAGATTTCTGTTAGGTCTAGTTTGTTTATAGTGATTTTCAATTCTTTCTATTCCCTTGTTTATCTTTTGTCTAGTTATTCTGTTATCAAAGGTGGGGATATGAAGTCTCCAACTATTTTTGTTGAATTGTATATTTCAGTTTTGACTACATTTATTTTAGAACCATGTAGTTGAATATATGTTTATAACTATTAATTTTTCATGATGGATTGGCTTTTTCATCATTATAAAATGCCCTTTCCTGTAATAAAGTTTAATTTGCCTCATAAAAGTGTACCCCCTCCAACTTCTTTTGGTTACACTACATGGTATGTCCTTTATTGTCTTTTTACTTTTCACCTACTTGTGTCTTTTAAAGTGTATCTCTTGTAGACAACATATTAGTTTAGTTTAGTTCAGTTCAGTTGCTCAGTCGTGTCTGACTCTTTGCGACCCCATGAATCGCAGCACGCCAGGACTCCCTGTCCATCACCAACTCCTGGAGTTCACTCAGACTCATGTCCATCGAGTCAGTGATGCCATCCAGCCATCTATCCTCGGTTGTCCCCTTCTCCTCCTGCCCCCAGTCCCTCCCAGCATCAGAGTCTTTTCCAATGAGTCAACTCTTCGCATGAGGTGGCCAAAGTACTGGAGTTTCAGCTTTAGCATCATTCCTTCCAAAGAAATCCCAGGGTTGATCTCCTTCAGAATGGACTGGTTGGATCTCCTTATAAAGTTAGACTATAAATACAGTATTTTTGAAAAATCCATCTGTCAATCTCTGGTTCTTGATTTGAATATTTAATATGCTTACTTTTAATGCAAATATTTCCAAGGTAGGATTTATGTCTGCAAGTTTGCTATTTATATTTCTGTGTCTTCTGTCCTTTTTTTCTGTTTCTCCTTTATTGTTTTGCTATGTGTTAGATATTTTCCAATATACCATTTGAACTCCCTAAGGCTGCTGGTTTCCACAGCTGATCACTTTGTTACACTGTCGGTTTTCAAGGCTATTGCAGAACTGGGGAGAGGGTGACAGAATAGGTTTTATTTGTTGTTGTTCAGTTATTAAGTCGTGTCTGACTCTTTGCAAACCTATGAGAAGTGAAAAGCAAGGGAGGAAGGAAAAGATAGGTCATATAAGAACATCATAAACTTCATTGTCCTTAAGAGATTCAGATGTTTTCCTTGAATAAACACTTCTTGGTTTGTGTTATATCATTCTTTAATTTCCAGAGATTTGAATCGGTTCAGTTCAGTTGTTCAGCTGTGTCCAACTCTTTGTGACCCCATGAACCGCAGCATGCCAGGCCTCCCTGTCCATCACCAACTCCCAGAGTCCACCCAAACCCATGTCTATTGAGTTGGTGATGCCATCCAGCCATCTCATCCTCTGTCATTCTCTTCTCCTCCTGCCCTCAATCTTTCCCAGCATGAGTGTCTTTTCCAATGAGTCAGCTCTTCGCATCAGGTGGCCAAAGTATTGGAGCTTAGCTTCAACATCAGTCCTTCTGAATAAGTTGATTTTAACAATTTTTGCTTGTGATGAACTGACACACTGGAAAAGACCCTGATGCTGGGAAAGATTGAAGTCAGGAGAAGGGGACAACAGAGGACGAGATGGTTGGATGGCATCAGTGACTCAATAACTATGAGTTTGAGCAAGCTCTGGGAGTTGGTGATGGACAGGGTAGTCTGGCGTGCTGCAGTCCATGGGGTCAGAAAGAGTTGGACATGACTGAGCGACTGCACTGAACTGAACTGAACAATTTTTGCTAGTATTCCACTGTTTTTATAGAGGAATGGTGTTTTAGATATACTTTTTCCATCTTTCCAGATTTCCAGAGATTTCTTAAAATCTTCTTTGTTCTTTCTTTTGACTGTATTTATTCTCTAAGTACATTTTTTTTTGGAAAAATAAATGTGTGTTCTTTCTTGAGTGCAATAGCCAAGATAGTGTATCTCTCTGAGGATATTATTAATTTAAAATATTTTTCACCCCTTATAATATTCATTTCCTCTAATTGGCTTCAGGTTATTAATTTCATCCTCTCTTCTACATTTGACCTTTCTTCAGACACAAATGGCAACTGTAGTAGTAACCACTTAAACACTAACTTTGCATTAGTCAGTCTTCTCCTGCTTTAAAAATATTAACTGATTTAATGCATACTAATTTAATTAATTTTCACTTTCACTGTTGGAGGTATCATTTTCTTAGTCTTACAGGTGAGAAAGCTGAGACATAAAGAAGGTAAATACTTAGCTAAAATTACATAGTACAAAATTGCAGAGTTGGAATTCAGGTATAATCTGACTTTCATATCTTCTTTATCAGATATCAGGTCATACTTGGGTCATCTGCTCATATGTACCAGTGGGGTTATAAATATTTTGAGCATGCATGGGGCTTGTTGACTATGTGGGTATTATCTGGAGGGTAAATAGACTAATTCTGGGTTTTTCTGATTGCTACTTTAGAATGTAGCCTTTTTTGTCTACCAGTAAATTATCACTTATTTGTCAGCTTTCTATCCTTCAAAAATTTTTTTTTTGCTCTTTGTGAAGTTATGAGTTTATGCCTATGGAGGGAAACGTTTACTAGCATTTTGGTGAGGTTTTGAGAAGAACCTGAATTCCCTGCATGTTTTCAATACACTGTCATTTTAATCGTTTTAAGCATACTTTAAAACATAATCTCTGCTTTGTTATCTGAAGTTATTTTTGGAGGGTGTATCTAATTCTTCTGTTTACCTGCTGTTTTTTTCATGAACACTGTATTTTCCTCTTTAGCTCTATACTTTTGTTTTGCTTCTGTATTCTCAGTAGGGCTTTATCCATGGGTTTTTTATGTGGTTTGGGCTGAGTCTTCACCAAGGTAAGCTTTCTCATTTTCTTCTGCCATGTATTCCAGAATGACAGTTTATATTAATTTCTTGCCTTAGGAATATAGGACCCTGCAAGGACACTGTAAAATAAAACCCAGACTCATGGGAAGAAAGGCTTCAGGTTAAGAATGTTCAGGGAAGGCCTCCCCTACTCCTCATGCCTAGAAAGTAGAATTGCGTCCGCCTCTTTATTACCTTCCTGTGCCAGTGAGCATATGAAACACCACTTTATTGAAAATGCAGTCCTCTGGAGCCTCTGAACTAAGGGTGAAGGTCTCATGTTCAAAAATCTGCTTCACGTAGGTCCCAGGTTGCAGTTCCCAGGTCTTAGGTCCTATGTGTGTGGTTATTAAAAGCAAAGACCCTGTGCTACCTGAGACCAGACCAATACCTTCCCCAGTCACCAAACCAGGACAATATGGTGCTGTCTCATCGAGTTTCTTCCCATTTCAGTTTTGACTCCTGGGGATTCCCCTTACTTTTGAGCTCAGCTATGGCTTCCTTGGTGGCTCAGATGGTAAAGAATCTGCCTTCAATGCAGGAGACTCAGATTTGATCCCTGGGTCAGGAAGATACCCTGGAGAAGGGAATGGCTACTCACTCCAGTATTCTTGCCCAGAGTTCCTTGGACAGAGGAGCCTGGTGAGCTATAGGCCATGGGGTCACAAAAGAGTTGGACATGACTGAGAGACTAACACACTAACATGTATTTGAAAGGACATTTGTGATTTTTAAGCCAGATTATCTGTACATTTTATAGCATGAGGTGTTCAGGTTATCTGATCTGCTAGTTTTGCCTGAAGGCCTAAACTAATCTTTTCTTGTTGAATTACTTTATGTATACTCCATAGATGTCATTCTTAAATTGAAAATATATGTAGTTTTTTCCATGACATTGCTGCTTAAAGAATATGTATATTCCTCAGCTTTGTTGAGATATAATTGATGTATAACATTGTGTAAATTTAAGGTGTATCTTGTGTTGATTTGATACAGATATAAATATAGAGCAAAATGATTACCACCATAATGTCAGCTAACACCCCCATCATATCATGTAATTACCATGTCTTTTTGTGGTGAGAAAGAGATTAACTGTCTCAACAGATTTCAAGTGTATGTGTGTGTGTGTGCTCAGTTGCTAAGTCATGTTCAACTCTTTGAGAGCCCATGGACTGTAGCCCACCAGGCTTCTCTATCCATGGAATTTATCAAGCAAGAATACTGGAGTGAGTTGCCATTTCCTCCTCCAGGGAATCTTCCAAACCCAGGGTTCAAACCTGCATCTTGTACATCTCTTGCATGTGGATTCTTTACCACAGCGACACTTGGGATGCTCCTCAAGTGTATAACATAGTATTTATAACTATAGTCACCATGATGTACATTAGATCCCCAGAACTTACTCATCTTATAAGTAGAAGTTTATACTCTTTGACCAACATCTCCCCATTTCCCTCACCTCTGCCCTCTCAGTTCAGTTCAGTTTAGTCGCTCAGTTGTGTACGACTCTTTGTGACCCCATGAATCGCACCACGCCAGGCCTCCCTGTTTATCACCATCTCCCAGAGTTCACTCAGACTCACGTTCATTGAGTCCGGGATGCCATCCAGCCATCTCATCCTCTGTCGTCCCCTTCTCTTCCTGTCCCCAATCCTTCTGAGCATCAGAGTCTTTTCCAATGAGTCAACTCTTCGCATGAGGTGGCCAAAGTATTGGAGTTTCAGCTTCAATATCAGCCCTTCCAAAGAATACCCAGGACTGATCTCCTTTAGGATGGACTGGTTGGATCTCCTTGCAGTCCAAGGGACTCTCAAGAGTCTTCTCCAACACCACAGTTCAAAAGCATCAATTCTTCGGCACTCAGCCTTCTTCACAGTCCAACTCTCACATCCATACTTGACCACAGGCAAAACCATAGCCTTGACGAGACGGACCTTAGTCAGCAAAGTAATGTCTCTGCTTTTGAATATGCTATCTAGGTTGGTCATAACTTTTCTTCCAAGGAGTAAGCGTTTTTTAATTTCATGGCTGCAGTCACCATCTGCAGTGATTTTGGAGCCCCCCAAAATAGTCTGACACTGTTTCCACTGTTTCCCATCTATTTCCCATGAAGTGATGAGACCGGATGCCATGATCTTCATTTTCTGAATGTTGAGGCTTTAAGCCAACTTTTTCACTCTGCTCTTTCACTTTAATCAAGAGGCTTCTAAGTTCCTCTTCACTTTCTGCCATAAGGGTGGTGTCATCTGCATATCTGAGGTTATTGATATTTCTCCCAGCAATCTTGATTCCAGCTTGTGCTTCTTCCAGTCCAGCATTTCTCATGATGTACTCTACATATAAGTTAAATAAGCAGGGTGACAATATACAGCCTTGATGTACTCCTTTTCCTATTTGGAACCAGTCTGTTGTTCCATGTCCAGTTCTAACTGTTGCTTCCTGATCTGCTTACAGATTTCTCAAGAGGCAGGTTAGGTGGTCTGGTATTCCCATCTCTTTCAGAATTTTCCACAGTTTATTGTGATCCACACAGTCAAAGGCTTTGGCATAGTCAAGAAAGCAGAAGTAGATGTTTTTCTGGAACTCTCTTGCTTTTTCCATGATCCAGCGGATGTTGGCAATTTGATCTCTGGTTCCTCTGCCTTTTCTAAAACCAGCTTGAACATCAGGGAGTTCACAGTTCACGTATTGCTGAAGCCTGGCTTGGAGAATTTTGAGCATTACTTTACTAGCATGTGAGATGAGTGCAGTTGTGCAGTACTTTGAGCATTCTTTGGCATTGCCTTTCTTTGGAATTGTAATACCATTCTAGTTTCTGTTTCTATGGGTTTTGCTTTTTAAAATTCCACACACCAGTGAATCATACAATATTTGTTTTTCTCTGTGTGACATTTCATTTAGCACATGTTCTCAGGTTCATCCATGTTGTTATGACATGTCTTTCTTGTGGCCGAATAACATTCCATATATATATATATACATATATATATACACACACACACACACATATATATACACACCATATATTCTTTATTTATTAATTCATTGATGGACTATTGGCTTGTTTCATTTCTTGCCTATTGTGAATAATGCTGCATTGGACACAAGAATACAGATATCTCTTTGAGAAGCTCATTTAGGTCCTTTGGGATAAATACTCAGAAGCGAGATTGCTAGATCATATGGTAGCTCTATTTTTAACTTTTTGAGGAATCATCCTTCTGTTTTCCACAGTAGCTGCACTATCAAGATGCACAGTGGTTCCTTTTTCTCCATATCCTTTCCAACATTTGTTATTATTTATTTATTGATAATAGCCATTCTTACAGGTGAGGTAAGAATGGGCTTACATTACAGGGCTCCCCTGGTGGCTTAGAGGGTAAAACATCTGCTTGCAATGCAGGAGACCTGGGTTCGATCCCTGGGTCGGGAAGATCCCCTGGAGAAGGAAATGGCACCCCACTCCAGTACTCTTGCCTGGAAAATCTCATAGATGGAGGAGCCTGGTAGGCTTCAGTTTTTCCATGGGGTCACAAAGAGTCGGACATGACTGAGGGATGACACCTTATATTACAGGTGAGGTGATACCTCATTTTGGTTTTGATTTGCATTTCTCTGATGATTAGTGACATCGAGCACCTTTTCATGGCCAAGAATATATATTTCAGGTAGCCCAAAGGAATTTGTGCCAGGCCAATAGAGGGAGTAATGGTTTATTTGCATTCTGTGCTGGCCAGACCTAACTGGAACATGGCATTCTGTTCTGGATACTGAACTTTACAGAATATTAGTGGACCTGTGATGTGTCAAGACAAGACAGTTAGGATGGTGAAGCCTTAGGATATTGTATTATTTGAGAACCAGTTAAAAATACAGGGGATTTAATCTGAGGAAGGGAAAGCTTAAGGGGGTGTAATGGACTGTGTTGTGGAAAACTGATCAAATTTATTCTCTGTATCTTTAGAAAACTTCATGACTGACAGAAGTTATAGAAGGAGGTAAATTTGGGCTTGGTGTGAGAAAAATCTCTTGCTGATTAGAGACATCTGTACATGACAAGACAGTCCAGCTTGCAGATGGTTGATGTCTTATCTGTTCCTCATCATTGAGAGGGATCAAACACAGGCAAACATTATCTGTAATAGTTAAGTTCTCCGACTCTAAAATCAGGTTTCCTGGGTTCAGATCCTGGCTTTATCTTCTTTTCTCTAAGACCACTCTCTACAGTATCTTGGGCAAGTTGTCTTTCAGCCTCCCCTTCAGTAATGTCAGTGTGAGGGAACTAATATTATTGGCCCTTAGGAAATGGCAACCCACTCCAGTACACCGGCCTGGAAAATTCCATGGACTGAGGAGCCTGGTGGGCTACAGTCCATGGGGTCGCAAAGAGTCGGACACGACTGAGTGACTTCACCTTCACCTTCACCTTTAGTATGTACTATAATCACCTTTAATCCTCTCCTATTCTAGAGAATCTATGGTTTTAGAATTACTGTTTTTTAAGTTCCTTTTGTAGAAANGCCTGGTGGGCTACAGTCCATGGGGTCGCAAAGAGTCGGACACGACTGAGTGACTTCACCTTCACCTTCACCTTTAGTATGTACTATAATCACCTTTAATCCTCTCCTATTCTAGAGAATCTATGGTTTTAGAATTACTGTTTTTTAAGTTCCTTTTGTAGAAACTGGTGTGCATTTACTAATTTCCACCTGTGCCACCTATTAAAAAAAGAATGTGTTAAACTTAGGTGCATTTATTCCAATTCATGCCTGAATGGTTATTGAGGTTTTACAGTAACCTATCACATTTAAAATAAGGAAGTATATTAATCAAAATTCTTATGTTTGCCAGTGTTAAAAAATAACTGAATGGCTTAAGCAATGACAAGAACTTATTGGCTCACATACCAGAAAAGACTTGGAATAAGTATGCATTTGCAGGATCCCGGGGCTCAAATGTTGACTTGTTTGCTTAGCACTTGGTCTGTCTGTCTCTGAGTTCTGGTTCTTTTTATTGATTGCATTTAACAAGCTAATGCTAATAAGATGGCAAGATGATCACTAAAATGACTCAGGCAACTTTGGTACCTTCCTAGGCTTCAGTGGGAAAAGCTCCATTTTCAACAGTTTCTAGAATTTGCATTCATTGGGCTTGCCAAGGTCATAAGCCCAACTTTGAACATGTCAGCCCCATTGAAACTGCAGCTCCATTAAAGGAGTGAAAAAAGCCTCTATTAGAAAAAGGGACATATTGGTTGGTTAGGCCACAA
The DNA here is from genome assembly GCA_006410675.1 of Oreotragus oreotragus. Lineage (NCBI taxonomy): Eukaryota > Metazoa > Chordata > Mammalia > Artiodactyla > Bovidae > Oreotragus > Oreotragus oreotragus. Next base: position 355,397 of record SJYX01005919.1, on the reverse strand, counting down.
TAACAGATGCAATATGCAAAACATTATATGTAATATGCAAAACATTACATATGATATATGTATTCATAGTTTCGGCTCTAAGTTTAGCCAGAGGCTTATGGAGTCCATCCCATTGCTTTAAATCTGTGCATCAGGCTCTGGATACATTTATGTTTGTTTGTATATTTAGATAAAATCTGCCAGATGGGACAGATCCATTGGTGTTGCCTAGCCAGTAAGCTGGCCTGGTGGAATGATCAGAGAACATGGGTGAATTCATCTTTGAACAAATGAATTAAATACACACAGTCAATGGTCTGATGCACAGCAGGAAAGTGCCGCCTAATCGTCGGGGAAGAAGGCAAAGCCAGCAGAGCAGCAAGCCTCACGCAGTCACTCCTATGGTCAGGTCTGGGACATGGAGGTAGCCAGGAGGCTAGCAGAGTGCTTTTGTAGCACAGCGCTCATCTGAGTGTGCAATATGTTACCTACAGCTGGGTCTGGCATGATCATCCCTGACTAATGGGAGGCGAGAGGAGGGGGTTTGAGTGTTGAATAAATAAATTACTTAATTACACATTATCAGAGAGTAGAACAGATGGTCAGCTTAGCCTGTCTCCTGATGCCTTCGGCTTCAGAATAGAGAGTAGATCCTCAGAGACTGGAGCAGCTTGGGCTCTTGATGCTGCTTATCCGTTGGTCCAACCAGAGACTCATGCTCTTCAGGAATAAATAGGTTCAATTCTCCAAGGCTGAAAGGCAGTGGGTGCTCGGGTGCCCGCTCTCAGCTGAAGTTGGACAGGCCTAAATGGGTCGGCATTTTCCACTTCGTTAATTTTGGCACCAGATGGAGGTGGAAATGGATTTCATTTCCCGCAGAATGGTTGAAAAGTGATTTTCAATTGAGGATCTAATCAGATGTGAAAGGAGTAGTTGAGTATTTACTTAATGTGCTCAGGAGCATCTCCTATCACTGCAGACCGTATGCTCATTTTCCTTGGCTTTCGAGGTCCCCATGGAGAATCCACTTCTTTTTCTGAGTACTGGTTACTCTGGTGTTAGAGGGACTTGTAGCTGGGGTTGTTTTCGGAAGCATCATGTTTGTTTGCAGGTGCTTCTGTTTGATATGGTAGCACCTATAAAACCCTGGTTCCCCAATGCTGGTCTGGGATGGTTGCCCCATTGCTTGCATCAGAAACTCCTGGGTTATTTATTAAAGTTACATGGTTTTTAGCTCCAGGCATAGAGATTCTGAGTCAGTAGGTCTTGGGTAGGATCTGGGGATGGAAGCAAGTGTGGAGATCACTGTGTATCAATTGAGGGGCAGGAAATGACAAACTTAAAAATGTTATTAAATTGTTAATACTGAGTTATTTTCAAAAGCATGGGCAAGTTTAAACTATTGCCCTTAAACTAGTAAGGGATGATAACTCCACCTCCTCCCTCGCTCCTCTCCACCCCCAGCTAGTGATACTGGAAAATGGGTGCAAGTCAGAAATTGATCAGACTGCTAAGAGAGTACTCCTGGATGAGAACTGTAGATCGCCATGGCCAAACCATGATCCAGCAGAGAGAAAAGTCTATTTCTCCTTTGCTCTTTGATCTCATTCTGGTGCTTTCCATTGGTCAGGGAGTCCAGATGACATAGTCAATACAGATCAGACTCCTGAGACACAAAGCAGGATGCAGAAGATTGGAGAGTGGACCTGGAGGGACACCTCAAGAACATCTAGCGTGTACTGGTATAAATAACATTTTCTAGCTACACGTTTGTGTGCCAAGTTGTGGATGGCAAATGTGTAGATGTGGTTTGTTCTGCAGATGTGCTTCTTTTTGCAGTGTAAGATTGCTTCTATGCTTTCATCATGGAGACTAGAAACTCTGAAAGAGCATGGATGACGTCCCTAGAGTTATCTTCCCGTGTCCTGCCCATGGTCTAGCCAGTTCACATTGTGTCTCTCTGGAAAGGGCTACAAGAAGAATATTTCAAAGATTGTAGTTGTCTACCTGGTTGCCAACTTTGAAAATCTAGTCATATACCTGTTGTATATTCTCTCTCATTCAGTAATTATGGGCCTATCATTCTATAGTCTATGAATTTACTTATACTTTCCATGAGCTATTTCTGTTTATAATGATATGCTGACTATTCAGGCAGACTAAACATGGCTTCTTAAAGAAGTCACATTGCTATACCTCCTGCAAGATTGCTTTCAGCCGTGTTGCTTTGTTTTGATTTTATGTTCTGCATTTCTTTCACTGTATTTAAAGCATACTTTGAATGGTCACTTGTAATTATAACTCCATAGAAAAATTGGGTTAATTTTGATTTTAGTATGTTGCCTGTGGAGATTTGAGTACATCTTAAAATATAGCATGAAAAGAAACTTTATAGAAATTGTCCATGGAATCCCTGGAGATTTATTTGTGGCTTCAGTTTTAAGACTTCAGTTTCCTCCCCAAGTGAAGAAGTTATTGGCATTTAGAATCCCCCTTGATGATAAAAACTAACATCTTGGAGACAGAGACTTTCATTACAGCTATTCATTAGGCCACCTGTGCTTGGTGAGGAGGACATTCGCTAGTCTCAGCACAAGGGAATAATATGCATACTGATTATTGGCATCTCTTAACACCTACTGCCTCCTGGACACTTTACCCACAAGTCACTTATTCCAGTTGCTCACGCAGAAAACTTGTAGTAGACTTTGATTCTTCATGTTCCACCTAGATCTATCAGCTTGTCCTGTGGTCTCTATTTAAAAAAAAATATTCAGAATCTGGCCACTTCTCTCCACCTGTTATGCAGTGCTGTGGTTCAAGACACCATCCCCTCTCCCTCAGATAAGTGTGGCTATCTCCTAATTTCTCTGCCTGCTTCTCCTCCTTCTCCCTTCCATCTTTTCTCTACAGAGAAAACCTTATAAAAGGTCAGGTCAGAAAGCTCCTCTGTTCAAAACCCTCTGATGGTTCCCATCTCACTCGGAGTAAAAGCCAAAGCCATCACCAGAGCTTGTAAGACTACACGTTACCTTTTCCTCTGCTCTCTCTAACTTTATCGCCTTTCCTTCTCCCCTTCTCTCATTGTAATCCTGCCATAGCACGCTCCTGCTGCCAAGCCTTTGTATACGCTGTTCCTTCTGCCTAAAATGCCCTTCCTCCCCTTCTCTGCCTGCCTTAGTCTCTCATTTCTTTCAGATCTGTTAAAACGTGACCTTAAAAGAGAGGCCTCTGCTGATCATTATATAGAGAGTGCCTGCCATCACTCTGTCTTCACAGCAACTTGTTATTTTTCTTTAAAGGTCATATCAGCATTTGACATATTTACCTGTTTGACTCTTTCCCACAAGAATGAAAGTTTCTTGGGTTTCCCTTGTGGCTCAGTGGTAAAGAATCCACCTGCCAATGCAGCAGACACAGGCCCAGCCCTTGATCTGGGAAGATCCCACATGCCGCAGAATAACTCGGACCATGCGCCACAACTCCTGAGCCTGCGCGCCAGAGCCCGAGAGCAGCAACTACCAAAGCCACGTGACACCAGAACCTGTGCCCATTAACAAGAGAAACCTCCACAGTGAGAATCCTGTGCGCCACAAGGAAGAGTAGGCCCTGCCCGGGGCAGCTACAGAGAGTGTGTGCAGCAACGAAGACCCAGCACAGCCAAAAATAAACTAATTTTTTAAAAAAAGAATGCAAGCTTCTCGAAAGTTGAGACTGTTGAGCTCAGGGCTGTGTCTCTGATACCTATTTTAGTACATGGTGTATAGTTGGTGCTCATCTAATATCAAATATGGTTAAATGAATGAGTGCGTAAATGAATAAATCAGTTGTTCTTAAGAAGCATATTGTCTAGCATGTAGCAAAAATAACTCAGAAATCTTCCATTTTAAGTAATATTTTATTGAGTTCTTATCTGATACTTTGCTAAGAATTTTACCAGTCTTGCTGCCAATGAGAGATGTTTTGGTTTATAGACAAGAGGGATATGCATATTTATATAAAATAAATATATGCATGCATATATTACATGTGAATGTGCCTGTGCATATATATATATATATATATATGAATGCTATTTGTGTAGGAATACGTGTATATGTGTGTATGTGTTTAATGTGTTTGTGTATAAAATTTTTTGGCCAGAAAGGCGATGGCTTTCCGTTCAATGTCTCATTGGAAGAATATTCATCTTCTGTCCTAGGAAGAAGTGCCAGAGGCAGGACATGGAAGGAGGTGTCAGCAGGAACCTTCCCCAGTGCTGAGAAGCCCTGACTGTGGAGTGGGAGGGAAGTTTGTGAAAAGACTGAGCAGTATTCCTCACAGGCTTTGTGAAGTGGCCAGTGGAATGGGGTATAACAAAGATAATGGCCCTTGGAACTTCCCTGGTGGTCCAGTGGCCTCGGTTTCATCCCTGCTTAGGGAACTAGATCCCACATGCCACAACCAAGATTCTGCTTGCCACAACCTAAAAACAAGCAACAACTATACAAAGATAATGGCCCTTAGTACAAGTTCAGCTCTCTATTCCCACCTCAGAAGCAATAGCCTGGTAAACCTGAGTGGTCAACATTTATGGTATTCTTCACTCTCTTCCAAGACCCTTTGAAATATATATTTGTTGAATATAGATTTGCCTGAAAAATCTGCATCCTATTTAAATGAAATTGAATAAGTTTCAGGGCTCAAGCAGCATGTCTTCCATCTGAAGCAAAATGGAGATGAATTTCAATTAGATGTTCCCATTATAATCTGTCTGTACCTGTAGTTTTCATCAAAAATTGCTAGGAAGTACCACATAATGTATGATCGGGATTTGCCCACTGGCAGCAGTGTCCCATTATCTAAGGGAAAAAAGCACAAAATAATTAGTCTGATGCATATAGATAGCAGCTTCTTACAGTGAGTGACTTTAATTGTGGTGAGTAATATATATGGAGTTTGAAGCATTATATATTTCCCTCCCAAGAAGACACCAATTACTAATTCAGTTGATAAAGTAACAATGTTTTGGAAGATTTAATGCATACTGAACATCGCAGTCAATAGCCACTGTAAAGTGTCCATTTTATGGCCTTATTTTTGCTTGAGCTTAATTTATGATAATTTGGTGGTTGCATATGGCCTGAAAGTGTGCTGTTGGCTTGAGAGTTAGTACTTGGGTATTGCATAAATCACGGCTGAATGTGTTGGCTTCCTCTAATGCTCTTCTTTTCTTAAAATTGGAATCCATATCATCTTGTCATTCCCCTTGCCTCATTCCTGCCTCCTAATTCACGAGGCTCTGAGAGCTCAATATTTAGAGGATCTCTGCCTCATAGAGTAGCATCTTCCAAATGCCAGGTAGAGTGATTCTGGGCTTCAGAGGGGGAAAATTCAGCAACTCTTTTTATGAGATGGAATATTTGTACTAGCCCACCTTAAGCGCTTTTAAAGAAAATGTAATTCCCCCACCCTACCCTCCCATTTGCCCTAAACTCTGTGCTAATGTCAGGTTTTAAAGTATGTAATCTGGTCTGTTTATTTTCAGGACTGGTTTATATTAGTTGATTTTTTAAAAATTAATTTGAAAAATAGGACAAAGAAGTTAGCATGTTCTAGGCCCACAGGTAAGCTACCTGAGGACCTAAATGTGTAACATGAATCAACTTGCTATACTGTAGGATTTAGTTTAGGGGACTGGTCTTCACAAAATAAATGGGGTATTTCAGAACTAATCAGATAACCACTTAGCTTCTACTGCTCTTTATATTTGTTGACAAAGATTTTACATGTTGAGTTGTGATTAGCCATTTGCAGAAGTGATTAAAAATTTTGAGTAAGAAAATGTCATATATCTAACCTTACTGTAATTGTTGTGGGAAACCATCTTTTAATATTTAGATTATTCTCTTGAAGCCCCCCAATCATAATTCAAATATTACCACCCCATTCTTCAGTTGGATGACACTATTCTTCTAATTCAGTTATACAACTGTCTTCTTTTACTTGTGTTATAATAGCCAACATGAATATAGATTGAACTTTTATGTGCATTTGCTTTTAATCCACATATCAGCAGCATGTTGTTGGCATTATTATCCATAATTTAAACGTAGAAGGAAGCAAATTTAAAATGAATTAAAGTGATCATATTTTTCTAATTATAAAATGACAAACATTTATTATCAGAAATCTGAAGTGTCAAAAGTATGCAGTTTTTTTTTTTTTTTTAAATTTTTAGTTGTGCTGGGTCTTTGTTGCTGTGTATTTGCTTTCTCTCTTGAGGAGAATGGAGGCTACTCTCTAATTGTGGTTTTCAGGCTTCTCATCATGGAGACTTCTCTTGTCGTGGAGCACAGCCTTTAAGCGCATGGGCTTCAGTAGCTGTGGCTCTCAGGCTCTAGGGCATGAGGGCTTCAGAAGCTATGGCGCCTGGGCAGAACACAGGCTCAGCAGTTGTGGCACATGGGCTTAGCTGCTCCATGGCATGTGAACTCTTCCTGGACCAGGGATTGAACCCGTGTCCCCTGCATAGGCAGGGGGATTCCTATCCACTGTACCACCAGGGAGTTCCAAAAGTACACAGAGGTTAATGACTGGCCAAAGAGTAGCTGCTGCTGTTGCTAAGTCACTTCAGTCGTGTCTGACTCTGTGCGACCCCATAGATGGCAGCCCACCAGGCTCCCCCGTCCCTGGGATTCTCCAGGCAAGAGTAATGGAGTGGGTTGCCATTTCCTTCTCCAGTGCATGAAAGTGAAAAGTGAAAGTGAAGTCGCTCAGTCGAGAAGATACAAATTACAGATACAAATATCTGTACATATATCAGGAATAAAATAAGTGGATATCACTATAAACTCTATGGAGTTGAAAGAATAATAAAGAAATCTGACTCAAAACTCCATGCAACTGAATTCGACATTCAGTGATAGATAAAAAAGTACTAATTCCCTAAAAAATTTAAATTATTAAACTCACTGAGGATTTTAATAGGTAACCAGGATAGCCTTATTACTAGTAAAAATAGTTTAAAATCTTCTGTAAAGGAAATCGGCAGGCTCAGGTGGTTTAACTGGTGAATTCTAACAAATATCTATAGAATTAAAACAAATTCTATATAATTTCTTCCAGAGAATAGAAGAGGAAGGGGGTACTTTTCAACTCGTTTTATGAAGCTAGAATTGTCCTCCTGCTATAAAAATGAGACATTACTGGAGAAGAAAACTACAGAACAATATACCTCATGTATATTGCTGTAAAAAGCTTCCATAAAACTTTAGCAAATTCAACCCAACAATACGTAAAAGGAATAATAGAATGTGACCAAGCAGGGTTTATCTTGGGAATGGAAAGCTGGCTTGCTGCTGCTGCTGCTGTCGCTTCAGTCGTGTCCGACTGTGCGACTCCATAGACGGCAGCCCACCAGGCTCCCTTGCGTCCCTGGGATTCTCCAGGCAAGAACACTGGAGTGGGTTGCCATTTCCTTCTCCAGTGCATGAAAGTGAAAAGTGAAAGTGAAGTCACTCAGTCGTGTCCGACTCTTGGCAACCCCATGGACTGCAGCCCACCAGGCTCCTCTATCCATGGGATTTTCCAGGCAAGAGTACTGGAGTGGGGTGCGATTGCCTTCTCTGAGGAAAGCTGGCTTATCTAAAAATTAATCAAGATAATTTACTGAGTTAATACTTTAAAAAAGAAAAACCATATGATCATTGCAATCAATGTGAAAAAAATTGCCCAAATCCAACATCTATTTCTTATAGTAACTCTCAAAAAAACTAGGAATAGAAGGGCATTTTCTTAACCTAATAAAGGATATTTTGTAAGAAAGCGATAGACAAAATCATTTAATGGTGAGAGACGGAATGCTTTTCCTAGGTAGATAAGGAACAGATATTCTATCTCACCACTCCCATTTAATTTTCTACCAGAAGTCCTAAGCAGTGGGATAATAAAAAGATCTAAGTGAAATGAATTAAAAAAGAAGAAATAAAACTGTCTCTATTTGCAGGCAGGATTTTCTACATAGAAAAGCCAAGGAATTTACAAATAGTCCCTGTTACAGCAGCAACAATGATAAAAACAAACGAAACTAAATCAAAGAAAATAAAAACCTAGAATAGGTGAATTTTACAAGGTTGCAGGATACTAGCTATAATTTTTTAAATCACTTTTCTTCTTCTACACATTGGATCTAATTTGTTCTTTTTTATTTTTAAAAAATTTTATTTATTTTTAATTGGAGGATAATTGCTTTACAACATTGTGTTGCTTTCTGCCATATATCAATATGAATCAGTCACAGGTATATATANTTCCATGTCCTGGCTATTATAAACAGTGCTGCAATGAACATTGGGGTACATGTGTCTCTTTCTAGTCTGGTTTCCTCGGTGTGTATGCCCAGCAGTGGGATTGCTGGGTCATAAGGCAGTTCTATTTGCAATTTCTTAAGGAATCTCCACACTGTTCTCCATAGTGGCTGTACTAGTTTGCATTCCCACCAACAGTGTAAAAGGGTTCCCTTTTCTCCACACCCTCTCCAGCATTTATTGCTTGCAGACTTTTGGATCACAGCCATTCTGACTGGTGTGAAGTGGTATCTCATTGTGGTCTTGATTTGCATTTCTCTGATAATAATTGGAGGATAATTGCTTTACAGCATTGTGTTGCTTTCTGCCATATATCAATATGAGTCAGTCACAGGTATATATATGTCCCCTCTCTTGAACCTTCCTCCCACCTCCCACCCCATCCTGCCCCTCTATGTTGTCACAAAGCACCGGGTTTGTGTCACAGCAAATTCCCACTGGCTGTCGATTTTACACCCGGTAAGGTACATGTTTCAATATTACTCTCTCAGTTCGTCCCTCTCTCTCCTCCTGCACTGTGTCCATGAGTCTGTTCTCTGTGTCTGCATCTCCATTGCTGTCCTGCGAATAGGTTCATCAGGACCATCTTTCTAAATTCCATATATATGCATTAATAAACAATGTTTGGTTTTCCCTTTCTGAATTACTTCATTCTGTAAAATAGGCACTAGGTTCATCCTAATTTGTTCTTTATCTAGTTTTGTAAGGCAGAAACTAAGATGATTAATTTTTGATCTTTTTAAAAATATGCATTTATTACTATAAATTTCCCTCTAAGCTTTGCTTTTACTGCATTTCACAAATTCTGAAAGTTGTATTTTCATTTTCACTTAAAAAAATTTTTTTATNTTCATTCTGTAAAATAGGCACTAGGTTCATCCTAATTTGTTCTTTATCTAGTTTTGTAAGGCAGAAACTAAGATGATTAATTTTTGATCTTTTTTAAAATATGCATTTATTACTATAAATTTCCCTCTAAGCTTTGCTTTTACTGCATTTCACAAATTCTGAAAGTTGTATTTTCATTTTCACTTAAAAAAATTTTTTTATACTCATCTTGATTTTTTTTTTAATTGATGTGTTATTTAGAAATGTGATTTAATCTCTAAGTATTTGGGGATTTTACAGCTCCCCTTCTGTTACTGATCCCTAGTTTAATTCCATCATGATCTGTATGTTTCCTAAGATTTTAAAATTTTCAAGGTGTGTTTCATAGCCCAGAATGTGGTCTTTCTTAGNCATGTGATTTAATCTCTAAGTATTTGGGGATTTTACAGCTCCCCTTCTGTTACTGATCCCTAGTTTAATTCCATAATGATCTGTATGTTTCCTAAGATTTTAAAATTTTCAAGGTGTGTTTCATAGCCCAGAATGTGGTCTTTCTTAGGGAATGTCCCATGTGAACTTGAGAAGGAGGTGGATGAAATAGTCTATAGATGATAGATGTCAATTATATATAGGTGATTAATGGGGTGAGTCCATCTATGTCTTTCCTGATTTTTCACCCTCTGGATCTGTGCATTTCTGAGAGAGAGGCATTATAGTCTCCAACTGTAATACTGAATTCGTCTAGTTCTTTCAATTCTATTAGTTGTTGCCTTATGTATTGTAACACTCTATAAGGCACACTCGCACTTATGTTTTCTTGAAGCAATGATCGCTTTACTTCTGCTTTCCTTTGATTAGTGTTAGCATGGTATATCTTTTTCCAATTCTTTTATGTGTGCCTGCTGGGAGCCAGCATGGGTAATCCCGCCTGTGGCAAAGGTCATGAGGAAGGCGGCCTGACAAAACACAAAGGTGGGATCAGGCCTCAGGGGTCCCCCCTGGATTTTCTTACCCCCAAAACCAGAGTCTGCCTGCTTTACTGTATTATGCTTTCCACCTGCTCTTCTGACATTAACAGGGGGCTGTCCCCCCACCACCTTTTTCTGGAAAAAGTTAATTTAGAGCTTTTAGATAATAAATCTCATGGGCATAATAAGAGTGTTTCAATCCAAAAACCCCTCTGATGGCTTTCTAGCCTGCCTGCTGGACTCTTAAAGCTGTGCGTGTGATTGTTTGCAGCCTCCCGATCGGGAGAGGCACAGGAAGCTTAAAACATCCTAGAAATGTAGGGGCTTCCAAGGAGTCAAAATAATTTAGAATAGGACTGATTAAGGGTTTCATTTGTTGAGCCGATACTTGCTGCCAAATTTTCATATCTTTTATTTGTTGATATAGTTGGTATGTAGAAAAAACAGGTAGTAGCCCTGGCATGTGCCTTTGTATTTAGTGTGGATTTCCCATAGACACCATATAGTTGTCTTGTTTTCTGATGCATTCTGACAATCTCTGACTTTTAATTGGTTTATTTAGACCACTAGCACTGAAAGAGATTATTGGTATAGTTGGCTTAATATTTACCATATTTGTTGTTTTGTTTATCTCCCTCATTCTTTATCCCTATTTTTGTCTTCCACTATTTTTGTGTGTGTGTGTTTTATGGTTTTAGCTGAGCATTTTATACAATTCCACTTTCTTTCTTTTCTTAACATATCAGTTATACTTTTTATTTTTAGTGTTTGTTCTAGAGTCTGCAAAATACTTCTACAACTAATCCAAATCCACTTTTAAGTAATGCTATACTATTATAATTTGTGGGTAGTGTGCATAGCTTATAATAAAAATATCCTAATTCCTCCCTTCTGTCCCTTTTATCACTACCATCATTTCTTCAAGTTACACATAAGCATATATATCAAATAAATATATAATAATAAATAATGTATAATCACATATATAAATGTATAAAGTTGAATAACATTATATATAATTGGATTCATTGTTGCTATTATTATTTTAAATAAACTTTTCTGTTAAATTAAGAATATGAAAAATGAAAGATTTTATTTTCACTTGTTCCTTCTCTTCCTTTTTTAATGTAGATCTGAATTTCTGAATTATATCATATTCTTCTCTCTAAAGAGTTGCTTTTTTATTTCTTGCAAGGCAAATCTACTGGCAATGAACTTCTTTAATTTTTGTTTGTCTGAGAAAAATCTTTNTCCTTCTCTTCCTTTTTTAATGTAGATCTGAATTTCTGAATTATATCATATTCTTCTCTCTAAAGAGTTGCTTTTTTATTTCTTGCAAGGCAAATCTACTGGCAATGAACTTCTTTAATTTTTGTTTGTCTGAGAAAAATCTTTATTTCTTCTTCACTTTTGAAGCATAATTTCACAGTATAGAGAATTTTAGATTGGCTCCCAAAATGAAATTGTTAGGAAGAATCTAACAAAATATGCTGTCTTCTGTCTGCTGAAACTACTAATGCTGTTGAAAGAAATCTAAGAAGATGTATATAAATGGAGAGAGAAACCATCATAAGTAGGAAGACTAGCGCAGTAAAGATTTAAATTCACTCCACATTTATCTATGGATTTAACACATTTCTCATACAGACAAGCAGATTCTATAACATGTATGGAAAGGCAAAGAAATTAGAATAGCTGAAACAATTTTGACAAAGAAGAATAAAGTTACAGAAATCAAACTGCCCAATTTAAAAACTTACTGTAAAGCTACAGTTATGAAGATGGTGTGGTGTTGCCAACAGGATAGACACACAGATCACTAGAATTGAAGAGATTCTGGAAATAGAACAACACAAATATTATTCTTTGATTTTATTTGCATTTGAGGAATTTTATTTGTTTTAAAATAAACTATTTTACAACAATTTTAGATTTATAAAAGAAATGAGAATACAGAGTTCCCATATATCCAGTCTCTAATGTTTCTCAGCTTCTAAGACTTTGTTTTTGTTGACCTTGACAGTTTTGAAGAGTACTTGTCAGGTCTTTTGTAGACTGCCCCTCATTTGGTATTTTTCTTATATTTTTTATAATTTGTTGCTCAGTTGCTCAGTCATGCCCAACTCTTTGCAACTGCATGGATTGCACCATGCCAGGCTTCCCTGCCCTTTACTGTCTCCCACAGTTTGTTCAAACTCATGTCCATTGAGTTGGTGATGCCATCCAATCATTATAATTAGACTGGAGCTATCATTTTTTTGGAAGAAGACCATAGAAGCAAAATTCCAGTGTCACCATGTCATATCAAGAGCACATACAACCAATAGACATCACTGTTGATATTAACCTTGAACATCTGGCTGAAATAGTGTTTGTCAGGTTTCTTAAGTGAAAAGTTGCTCATTTCCCCTCCTTTCTGTACCTTGGTGGTAGTGGTTTTTGCTAAGTCGTGTCTGACTCTTGTGACCCCATGGATTGTAGCTTGCCAAGCTCCTTCTGTCCCTGGGATTTCCCAGGCAAGAATACTTGAGTGGACAGCCATTCCCTTTTCCAGGGCATATTCCTGACCCAGGGATTGAACCCAGCTCTCCTGCATTGCAGGCAGATTCTTTACCAACTGAGCCTCCAGGGAAGCCTTTTTGTATTTTACTGTCATGTTTTTCCATGGAAAGACTATGCAAGTAAATTATTTGGAAGTCTTCTGCATGTAAGATTTAGTTCTTTTTACTGTTCATATATGTGTCAAGTAATTAATTTCTATTAGTATGGGCTCATGGCTAGTTCATCCTGGGGTCTCATGTCATTCTAAGTAATTTTTAAAATTTTGCCTACTTACATTGTAAAGTACTATATAATTGAATAGATTTTGACAGATGCATAGTGTCTTGTATAAGCAACTCTATATCATACAGAATAGTTTCACCACCTTAAAAACTCCCTCATGCTTCAACTAGTCAACCCTTCCTTGCTGAACACCTGGGAAACACTAATATTTTTATCATCTCTATAGTTTTGCCTTTTCCAGAGTCCCATGTAATTGTAATCAGTATGTAGCCTTTTCAGACTGAATTCTTTTACTTAAATATGTGCATTCATGATTCATCCATGTATTTTCATGAGTTGATGCCTCTTTTCTTTTTGTTTCTAAATAATGTTTCATTGTATGGTTGCCATTTGATTTTGACAAAGGTACATAAGCAATTCAATGGAGAAAGAACAGTCATTTCAACAAACAGTGTTGGAACTATTTGAATCTATATGCAGAACCTGACACTTGAGAAGCATATGTATTCTGCTGCTGTTGGATGGACTGTTCTGTTTTCATCTGTTAAATCCATTTGGTCTAATGTATAATTCAAATACAGTACTTCCTTGGTTTTCTTTCTGGATAATCTGTCCGTTGTTGAAAGTTGGGTATTAAAGATCCCCATGCTTTTAAAAACAAAAACAAAAAAACATGAGACTAAATCTCATCTTTATACCTCATAGAAAAATCAACTCAAAATGAACTGCAAATCTAAGTTTTAAATTATTAAACTTTTAAGAGTATATCTTCATGACCTGAAGTTAAGCAAAGTATCCTTAGATGGAAATGCAAAAGTAGGATCCATGAAAGAAGTTGATACCTAAAAAGTCATCAAAATTAAGTATCTCTGTTCTGCAAAAGACATTATTTAGAGAATGAAAAGACAAACTATAAGCTGGGAGAATGTATTTGCAAAGCACATGTCAAACAAACGACTTGTATCCAAATATATAAAGAACTCTCAAAACTCAATAGTAAAGAAACAAGCAAACTAACTTCAAGATTAGCAAAACTTGGATAGACACTTCACCAAAGAGTCTACAAATGACACATGAAAAGATATTCAACAGTGTTAACTGACATGGGAATGAAAATATATGTTCTGGCTCCTTAGCACTTCTCTGAGTTCCTTTCCCACATTTCCTGCCTCACTCATTCCACATCAGCCATATATATATCTTTGCTCTTCTTGGCATCTCCCAGATACAATCTTGACCTCTACCTGAAATGCACTTCCTCCAAATAGTCTCTCACCTTCCTCAAATTTTGCCTGCAATTCCCTATCCTTTTACACTCACCTCTTCTCTGGTTTCGTTTTTCTCCATAGTGTTTGTCATCTTCCAACAAATTATATAATTTACTGATTATACTTATTAGTTATTGATTTTGTTTACCTACTAATATCTAGATTTCAGGTTTCCAAGGTGGCTCAGTGGTAAAAAATCTGGCTGCCAGTGCAGGTGACGTGAGTTCAATCCCTGGGTCAGGAAGACTGCTGGAGGAGGAAATGGCAGCCCACTGCAGTATTCTTGTCTGGAAAATTCTATGGAAAAGGAGCCTGGAGGCTATAGTCCATTGGGCTGTAAAAGAGTCTGNTTTCCAAGGTGGCTCAGTGGTAAAAAATCTGGCTGCCAGTGCAGGTGACGTGAGTTCAATCCCTGGGTCAGGAAGACTGCTGGAGGAGGAAATGGCAGCCCACTGCAGTATTCTTGTCTGGAAAATTCTATGGAAAAGGAGCCTGGAGGCTATAGTCCATTGGGCTGTAAAAGAGTCTGACACAACTTAGTGACTAAAACAACAATAAGGAGAGAAATCTTGAGTTCTCTTTACCGAAGGATTACATTGCCTGGCATATAGTAGACAATCAGTAAATATGGATTGCTTTTATGAAAGAAATAAGGTGTCTGCCCATGAGTGGATAGAAGTTTGATATTGTGATGTCAGAATATCAAATACCATTTTATGTGCTAAATCCTTATTGATTTAGTGGTTCATTTAGGGGGGTAGTTTTATACAAATACCATCATGCTTTCCTGTACCTATATTAGAATAACATGATGATTTCACACAGAATCCATCGTTCTGAAACTTATGACTAATTATTCTATTTTCTAAATGTTGCTTTATCTTTTTATATTTTTCTGTCTTTCCTCCTCTTCTTTCTTATTTTTTTCTGGGAATTTATAATTGAGTTGGATTAGTAATATTCTTCTATTTTTTCCACAGTATAAAATACTACTTTAAAAACTCAGAATTTTAAGGAAGTGTTATTTATGAAAGCAGTTTATTTTTCAAAGAAAGGGATGATGTCATAATAGAGCGAGGCTTTGCCATTTTAGTTCACCTAGCGTATGGAATTTGTACCAAGAAACCCAAGCAGGACTTAACAGAATTAAGCGAGTTGACATTCATTTTCACTAAATAAATTAGGTAAACTCACAAAAGCAGAAGATTAGGTCATTTCCATTTTTACCTTGTTGCTTATGTCCACAGTTGATTTTTTTTTGGGGGGGGATAAAACTTCAATGAAAAGAAGAATGTAGATAAAAGTCTATGGTTTTGCAAAGTGTTACTGACAACAAGTATTATGGGTGTTTGCTCTTAGTTCAGTTCTTAGCTCAGCCTCATGTTTGAAAATACTGATGTTGCAATTTCTCCTATATAAACATACATCAAATGCATAGGTTTGAAAAATTTATACAGGCAGTGTTTATATTGAGAGTCATTTAGATTTAAATGGTTATTTGTTCTTTGACAAATCTGTTCAGAAAGCAGTATAATGAACACTAGCTTTGAAACCAGAAAATGCTAGATTCAAGAAGCGAGAAAAGCAAAGTTTTTGGCTTCTTGGTAAATACAGCCTAGTGGAGGGAGATGGGTATTTAATAAAATAATCATGGTGATATGTAATTACAAACGATAAGAGTTTCAAAAGTAGAGGAAAGGAAACTATAGAAAGGATTAGTGGGTGATGGAGCACAGGGAATCTCTGAGGAAGTGGTGTTTAAATTGGAATTATGAAAAGTGATGGTTTAGTAGTTGAAGTGTAATGAAATGGGGAAGGATTTCCAGTCTGAAACAATACTATTACAATATCCCTAGGGCAGAAAGGACCGGAGCATGTTGGCAGAACAGATAAAGGGCTGGTATGACTAAAGTATGGGGAACAAGGAAAGTGATGTTTTTAGATAAAAGCTAGGCAAAGGATAGATCATGCATTGCCTTCAGGGTGCCAATAGCAATCTTGATTTATCAGTAGTAAATAATCTCTAATAGCTTTAGGAAGCCATAGAAAGGTTTTCATCAAAATTCAGATGTTCAGAATTTGGTTTCAAAAATGTTACTTCACATGCCTAAATGGGGAAAATCAACTGGGTTAAGGAGTGCTAGAGTGGAAATATGCTAGTTAGGAGGCTACTTAGTAATGCTCAGGCAAGTGATGATTTGGACTAACTAAGACGGTTAGATCAGATCAGTTCGGCGGCACTGTAATAATCTGGGCAGGAGATGAGGGTGGTTTGAACTTAGAGTGGTGGTAGAGACTTGGAGAAGGGTGAATGCATTTTCCACAGCTGTCTCATTTTTTCAGTGTCACATGGACAATATAGGCCATCCATGTACTTGATGCAGTGGACTAACTGCCTAATGCCAGTTGATGTAAAATTTGCAGGCATAACTATAGTTTAATGGAATCTATTTTGGAGTTTTTTTTTTTTTTTTTTAATGATTTGGACTAACTAAGACGGTTAGATCAGATCAGTTCGGCGGCACTGTAATAATCTGGGCAGGAGATGAGGGTGGTTTGAACTTAGAGTGGTGGTAGAGACTTGGAGAAGGGTGAATGCATTTTCCACAGCTGTCTCATTTTTTCAGTGTCACATGGACAATATAGGCCATCCATGTACTTGATGCAGTGGACTAACTGCCTAATGCCAGTTGATGTAAAATTTGCAGGCATAACTATAGTTTAATGGAATCTATTTTGGAGTTTTTTTTTTTTTTTTTGAAGGACTAAGATTTCCATCAGGATCTTCCTGCAGTTTTAAAAAAGATGGCATGATGCTGTTGGGAATGACAGTGTAGATAATCTGTCAAAGCTCCAAGAAATCACTAGAAGAGAAGGGCCCTTGACTCAGGAGCTGCTAGAATGGCTGGCAGCTAACACAGCAGCAGGAGGTAGGGAGGTGACAGACATGCAAGGCAGATGTTCTACTGAGCTCCTCCATCTGGATGGGGCCTTTTGGTTGCACTGCTCTTTCCCAGCCATGCGGGAAGCAAGTGCCAATGATGCATCTTCATTAGGATGAACAGGACCTTGGAAAGAGGAAAAGCAATTGTCACTTATTGAAAGCCCAGGGTCAATGAGAACCCAAATACTCCATTGATGGCACTGTGGGAAAGTTATGGGGCCGTATCTGTTCAGCAAGCCTTCTTTTTGGAAAGAGGACTTGTTGAAAATGTTAAAGAAAACTATATAATCATAACTTGTATCAACAACACAGGGATTGCATATATCAATAATAGCCACATTTTGAACACTTGTTCTGTGCCAGGGGCTCTGTGATCTGCCTCACTCCCTACCCCTTAGTTTTCAGCTCTTACTTCACACTTTTTGTTAATTTCTAGGCTTTTTGGCAACCCACTCCAGTACTCTTGCCGGGAAGGTCCCATGGATGGAGGAGCCTGGTAGGCTGCAGTCCACGGGATTGCTAGGAGTTGGACACAACTTCACTTTCACTTGTCACTTTCATGCATAGGAGAAGGATATGGCAACCCACTCCAGTGTTCTTGCCTGGAGAATCCCAGGGACGGGAGAGCTGGGTGGGCTGCCGTCTATGGGGTGGCACAGAGTCGGACACGACTGAAGCGACTTAGCAGCAGCAGTAGCAGCCTTTCACATTGTTTTTGTTTCTCTCCATAGTTCTTGGCATTGCCTAACTATAAAGTACACAGGTTTCTTTACCTCCTTGATTAGAACGCAAGCTCCATTATTTGGAGATATTGATAGTCTTTTCCACTGTGATAACCTAAGTATCTAAACAACATCTACACAGAGTAGGCACTTAAGAAGTACTGGAAGAAATGACCAAGTGCATCTCACTTAATATTCACAGCACAGTCTGGGAAGTAGGTATTACTATTACCCAATTCGACAGAGGAGGAAACAAGATTAAGCATTTTATACAAAATCAAACAGATATTGATTTCAGTCTGATCTTTTTACTTAAGCTATTCTGCCTCATTTTGATCTTTGATTTCATCTGTATCATATAAGCAGGAGAGAAAGATCAGAAAATACTATTACCTTTGTTATCAAAGCTGTCCTTTTACTAGGCCAGAGGGTATAATACAAAGCGAGAATGAGGGTGTGGCTATTGTCTAGGTATTAGAAAATCCACATAGGAAAATTGTAATGGGCTGAATGTATTCTTTATATCAAAATTGGTATGTTGAAACCCTAATCTCAGTATGGTAGTATTAGGAGGTAAGGCCTTTGGGAGCTAGTTAGGTTTAGACAAGGTCATAAGGCTTGAGCTTCATAGAAGATTAAGTGTGTGTGTGTTTTTTAAGGTTTTTTGTTTGCTTGTTTTTAAGTTTTTTAATTTAATTTTTAAAAATTTTATTTTATTTGGCCACTTAGTTGAGATTGAACCTGTGCCCCCTGCTTTGGGAGCCTGGAGTCTTAACCACTGGACTGCAGGGGAAAGTTCAAGATTGAGTGGTCTTATGAAAACAGTGATCCCTCAAACTCTCACACTCCCCTTCTCCTTCTCCCCTCCCTTTGCCTTTCTCCCCTCCCTTTCCCTTTCTCCCCTCCCCTAGTCCCACCCCACCTTGTGAGGACATAGCAAGGAGGCAGCAATCTGCAAGAGGGCCTTCACCAGGAACTGAATCAGCACCTTGATCTTGAATGCTCCAGCCTCCAGTTCAGTTCAGTTCAGTCGCTCACTCATGTTTGACTCTTTGCAACTGCATGAACTGCCGCACACCAGGCCTCCCTGTCCATCACCAACTACCGGAGTCTACCCAAACCCATGTCCATTGAGTTGGTGATGCCATCCAACCATCTCATTCTTTGTTGTCCCTTTCTGCTCCTGCCCTCAGTCTTTCCCAGCATCAGGATCTTTTCAAATGAGTCAGCTCTTTGCATGAGGTGGCCAAAGTATTGGAGTTTCAGCTTCAACATCAGTCCTTCCAATGAACACCCAGGACCAATCTACTTTAGGATGGTCTGGTTGGATCTCCTTGCAGTCCAAGGGACTCTCAAGAGTCTTCTCCAACACCACAGTTCAAAAGCATCAATTCTTCGGCGCTCAGCCTTCTTCACAGTTCAACTCTCACATCCATACATGACTACTGGAAAAACCATAGCCTTGACTAGACGGACTTTTGACAAAGTAATGTCTCTGCTTTTTAATATGCTGTCTAGGTTGGTCATAACTTTCCTTCCAAGGAGTAAGCATCTTTTAGTTTCATGGCTGCAATCACCATCTACAGTGATTTGGGAGCCCCCAAAATAAAGTCTGACACTGTTTACACTGTTTCCGCATCTATTTGCCATGAAGTGATGGGACCAGATGCCATGATCTTAGTTTTCTGAATGTTGAGCTTTAAGCTAACTTTTTCACTCTCCTTTTTCACTTTCATCAAGAGGCTCTTTAGTTCTTCTTCACTTTCTGCCATAAGGGTGATGTCATCTGCATCAGTTCAGTTCAGTCGCTCAGTCGTGTCCAACTCTTTGCGACCCCATGAATTGTAGCACGCCAGGCCTCTCTGTCCATCACCAACTCCCAGAGTTTACTCAAAGTCATGCCCATCAAGTCGGTGATGCCATCCAGCNAGAGAAAGTCTCCACAGTGTGTACATGGATTCTACATCAACCTGCGAACAAAGATCTAGAATCCTTTCACTCAACTCCCTTAAACTCCTGTCCTAGTCTGAGGTTCCTAATGAACAGAGCCTGAAACAAAGATTGCATGCTAATGATTTATTCAGGAAGTGATACACAATGGCAATAGTAAAAGTCCAGTGAAGCAGAGAAAGGTGATAGCAATGTGAGGGATGCATTAGTTGTGGTCACTGCTTCATGAAGGGCCGTAGAGAAACAGTGGTGGGAATGCCCAATGGCTCAGCGGGATTCAGAGTAAATATTTAACAACCAGCTCTCCAGGGAGGGGCTTCTCTCATAGCTCAGTTGGTAAAGAATCCACCTGCAAAGCAAGAGACCCCAGTTCGATTCCTGGGTCAGGAAGATCCGCTGGAGAAGGGATAGGCTACCCGCTCAAGTATTCTTGGACTTCCCTTGTGGCTCAGCTTGTAAAGAATCCACCTACAATGCAGGAGATCTGGGTTTGATCCCTGGGTTGGGAAGATCCCCTGGAGAAGGGAAAGGCTACCCATTCCAGTATTCTGGCCTGGAGAATTCCATGGATTGTATAGTCCATGGGGCCACAAAGAGTTGGACACAACTGAGCGACTTTCACTCTCTTTCTCTAGCGAAGAAGAGTCCTGATATCTAGCGTCTGCCAGTTTCCCTAGTGTAAATACTCCTAACACAGTTGATTTTAAGCTACCAAGTGACATCACTGAATGCAAAGTTGGGAAGAGATGCATACAAACAGTTCTTGCAAAACTGTAAGTCAGAGAAAGGCAGATATCACATGATATTACTCATAGGTGGAATCTAAAAAAATGATACAAAGAAACTTATTTATGAAACAGAAATACACTCACAGATATATAAAAAAAAATTTAAGATTACCAAAGAGGAAAGTGGGAAGTAGGGGCAAATTAGGCATTTGAGATTAACATATGCACACTGCTATAAATAAAATAAATAACCAACGAAGGCCTACTGTATAGCATAGAGAACTTTACCAAATACTCTGTAATAACCTATATGGGGAAAGAATCTAGAAATGAGTGGATATATGTACATGTATAACTGAATCACTTTGCTGTACGTGTGAAACTAACACAACATGGTAAATCAACCATCCATGCATGCGATTTCCCAGGCAAGAATGTTGCAATGGGTTGCCATTTCCTTCAGGGGATCTTGCCAACCCAGGGATCGAAACTTCAGCTCCTGTGTCTTCTGCACTGTAGGCAGGTTCTTTACTGCTGAGCCATGGGACATTCCACTATAAAATGAAAAGCTAAAAAACCTCACAAAAACCTGTATGATCTAGCTTCATTACGCCACTGAGGAGGCTGCAGAGACTGGATTCCAATAGGCCATGGAGAAACTATGCTTACAATAAATTCCTTACTACTTGATTGCAATTTCACCCCATCAGGAGATAACCACCTTCCACTTCTGGGCAGAAAACTGGGCCCCTTTGGTAGCTGGAGAATCCAGATTCCCCATTCTGCGAGGCTGGCTGACATCCCCCGAACAGGTTATTCTGTCCACCTGATAGGATAGTGAGAATCTTGATGACAAAAGCAAGGTTTTCTGAGTGAGCATCAAACTGAGGTACAAAAATGCTAACATTTGGAGACCACCTTCCTGCGTCCCATCACCCAGCTCTTTCGTAGCCCTCCTTCTTACTGATTTCCAGTATTCCTCTGCACAGACCCCGACCAACCAGGCAAACCATTTGCTCCTGCCTACACTGAATGACTTCACTTTCGCTTTTCACTTTCATGCATTGGAGAAGGAAATGGCAACCCACTCCAGTGTTCTTGCCTGGAGAATCCCAGGGACAGTGGAGCCTGGTGGGCTGCCATCTATGGGGTCACACAGAGTCGGACACGACTGAAGCGACTTAGCAGCAGCAGCAGCAGGAATCATATGGCAAATCAGTTCAGTTCAGTTCAGGCGCTCAGTCATGTCTGATTCTTTGCAACCCTACAGACTGCAGTACGCCAGGCTTTCCTGTCCATCACCAACTCCCGGAGCTTACTCAAAGTCATGTCCATCGAGTTGGCAACACCATCCAACCATATCATCCTCTGTCATCCCCTTCTCCTCCCACCTTCAATCATTGCCTGAATCAGGATCTTTTCAAATGAGTCAGTCCTTTGCATCAGGTGGCCAAACTATTAGAGTTTCAGCTTCAGCATCCATCCTTCCAATGAATATTCAGGACTGATTTCCTTTAGGATGGACTGGTTGGATCTCTTTGCTGTCCAAAGGACTCTCAAGAGTCATCTCCAACACCACAGTTCAAAAGCATCAATTCTTCAGCGCTCTGTTTTGTTTATAGTCCAACTCTCACATCCATACATGACTACTGGAAAAACCATAGTTTTGACTAGACGGATCTTTGTTTTAAAGTAATGTCTCTGCTTTTTAATATGCTATCTAGGTTGGTCATAGCTTTTCTTCCAAAGAGCAAGTGTCTTCTAATTTCATGACTGCAGTCACCATCTGCAGTGATTTTGGAACCCCCCAAAATAAAGTCTGTCACTGTTTCTATTGTTTCCCCATCTATTTGCCATGAAGTGATGGGACCAGATGCCATGATCTTAGTTTTCTGAATGTTGAATTTTTAGCCGACTTTTTCACTCTCTTCCTTCACTTTCATCAAGGGGCTCTTTACGTCCTCTTTGCTTTCTGCCATAAGGGTGGTGTCGTCCGCATATCTGAGATTATTGATATTTCTCCTGGGAATCTTGATTCCAGCTTGTGCTTCATCCAGCCCAGCATTTCTCATGATGTACTCTGCATATGGCAAATAGAAGGGGAAAAACTGGAAGCAGTGACAGATTTTATTTTCTTGGGCTGCGAAACAACTGTGGGTGGTGACTGCAGCCATGAAATTAAAAGACACTTGCTCCTTGGGAGAAAAGTGATGACAAAACTAGCCAGTATATTAAAAAGCAGAGACATCACTTTGCTGACAAAGGTATAGTCAAAGCTGTGGTTTTTCCAGTAGTCATGTACAGATGTGAGAGTTGGACCATAAAGAAGGCTGAGTGCCAAAGAATTGATGCTTTCGAATTGTGTTGTGAGAGGCTGGAGAAGACTCTTGAGAGTCTGTTAGACTGCAAGGAAATCAAGTTAGTCAATCCTAAAGGAAATCAACCCTGAATATTCACTGGAAGGATGGATGCTGAAGCTCAAAGCCCCTGATGCTGGGGAAGACTGAAGGCAAAAAGAGAAGAGGGCAGCAGAGGATGAAATGGTTAGATAGCATCACTGACTCGATGGATGTGAGTTGGAACAAACACTGGGAGATGGTGCTGTAGTTCATGGGGTTGCAGAGTCAGGCATAGCCAGTGACTGAACAACAACAGGAATCAATACATATTTTGTATTTTGGAATTCAGACCACTTCCCTTCATACAAAGGGTATAACTAAGTGTATGTCTCAAAGCTCCACCTACCAGGAAGATTCCCCTTTCCTCCTGTCCTCCAGGGCTCTCTTAGGTGGGGCTGTAATACAAACCATTTCAATCACAGCCAACATTTTTTCAAGCCTATTAACTAGCCCTATGTCTTTTTTACTGTTCTGTTGGTTGATTATAAGCAAATCACTCTTCGCCCAACACACACACACATATCAGCAATGAAGGCATGGTATGGGGTGAAGGAAGCTCCATTGTGGAAAAGCACAGGTAGGTTATGAGGGAGCCTGGACTGTCTCTGCATATAATTCATCTGTGCTTTCTGGATCTGCTTGAGCTGGTTCTGGATGCATCACTTCCATACCATAGTGAACTGCTGTTGGGTCCATCCCAGTGTATAACTCAGTGAATCTAATAATGCTGAATTCATAATGGGTGGCTCTGAAGAGTCACTTGAGCCCAGTGATCAGATGCTTTGTGTCCTTGATGACCAAGTAGTCAGTCAGGAGCTGTTCTAAAAACACAGAATGGTACTTCACCATATGCAGTTCTTATCCCAGTACCCTAAGGTTCTAACTTTGACTCTCCTTGAGGAGCTTGCTAGAAATGCCACAGAGCAATCTCATCCACTATAGACAGCTGGAGCACCATAGGATTTGCTGATACAGCCCAGGCATCAGAGAAGCTAACCCCACTGAACCACACAGAACTCCCTTTTGCTCTGTGCTTGATTCAACACCAGAAAAATTGTAAATGGATCACAGCAGTATTCCCAAATGCAGTGTAATCTTGCTTCCAGAATTCAAAGGGATCTAATAGTTACTTGGCTTCTTTCTTAATTTTAAGTGTGGAAAGTAAAGTGAAAGTCACTCAGTTGTGTCTGACTCTTTGAGACCCCATGGACTATACAGTTTATGGAATTCTCCAGGCCAGAATACTGGAGTGGGTAGCCTATCCCTTCTCCAGAAGATCTTCCTGAACCAGGAATTGAACCAGGGTCTCCTGCACTGCAGGTGGATTCTTTACCAACTGAACTATCAGGGAAGCCCTTCTTAATGG
Organism: Oreotragus oreotragus; assembly: GCA_006410675.1. Classification (NCBI taxonomy): domain Eukaryota; kingdom Metazoa; phylum Chordata; class Mammalia; order Artiodactyla; family Bovidae; genus Oreotragus; species Oreotragus oreotragus. The sequence goes on along the minus strand of SJYX01005919.1, from coordinate 331,113 downwards.
TAGAAGTAACAAAGTACTATAGTCTTAGAGAGGATATGTCAGCATACCTAAGGTGACTAAACTCCTAAAATCTTCCCCATTGTGGTAGGATTGATGGATCTTGATGGCTTTCTCATACTCTGTGGCAGGCAGATGTCTTACCAAGACTATAACTATTTCCTACTTTCTCAAGGCCAGTTAGCATGATATCATCAACAGGGTGTACTTTGTGATATTATATACAATATAAAGATGACTAAGGTCCCCATGGATTATGTTATGTTATGTTAAAAAAGCAGGATAAGTTAAGAGATCAGGACAAAGATAATAAAGGTATACTTCTGTCCTTGTCATGTAAATGCTAATTGCTTTTAATTCTATTAGAGTTCTGAAAAAAATAATTTGTCAGTTAATACATATGTACCAAGTACAAAGGGCTGTGTTGGTTCATGTTCTTCAGTGATGATACCATATCCAGATAATAGTTGCAACTGAGTCTATCACCTAGTTTCCAGAAGTTCACTATCATCTGCTAAGATCCATTAGGCTTTGCTGAGACCAAACGAGTGAACTAAACAGATAGATGAGATACCACCGTGGCTCTATCTTTCTAGTTTTTAATGCGATTACTCATCTCTGATACTGCATCAGGAACATGATCTGCTTCTGATTTACTCTCTTGACTTGGGTGGGGAGTAGAGAGAGGCACTTTCAAGGAAGTGGTCATTTTCCTATACTTACACCCCTTATTTGCAGGTCAGGGAACAAATGGGTTACAGAACCCACTATATTGCTTTGTGAGAACTACCATAAGCAGATACCATAGATGTAGTGGCTTAAACAAGGTAAATGGATTTTCTTACAATTCTGGAGGCTAGAAGTCCGACCAAGGTGTCAGCGGGTTTGCTTTCTTTTGAGCCCTCTCCCTTTGACTCCAAGTTGGCCGCCTTCTCGTTGTGCTCTCTGTGCTGCATGCATCTGTGTCCAAATCTCTTCTTATAAGGACACCAGTCACTGAATTAGGGCCCACACTAATGAATCAGGGCTTGCCCTGGTGGCTCGGGTGGTTAAGAGTCTGCCTGCAATGCAGGAGACCCACGTTCAATCCCTGGGTTGGGAAGAACCCCTGGAAAGGGGAATGGCTACCCAGTCCAGTGTTCCTGCTTAGAGAATCCTATGGACAGAGGAGCCTGGTGGGCTATAGTCCATGCGATTGCAAAGAGGCAAACACGACTGAGCGACTAACACGCTAACCTGGTGACCTTATTTAACTTAATTCCCACTTTAAAGACTTTAGTGCCAAATATGATTACTTTGTGAAATACTGAGGGGTTAGAGCTTTGAGGAATGAAATTTTTGCAGAGAGGAAACAATTCAACTCATGCAAAGGCTTAGGTTGTCTTCTGAAATCCCATTATTATGAAATCACACTTAAAAATTCAATTTCAAAGAAAAGTTTGAAGCTAGTTCATTTATTTTAGGGTTAGGTTGCTCCTGTTTCATTCAAGATCAGCTCATTCATAAATAGCCTAAAAATAAATTCTTAATTGGGCTCATGGCATGTATTTTTAAAAACACCAGATGGTGTACGCTGCTTAGTTCTTCCTCATACTCCCTGGCATTCTCTGGATACAGATTTATTAAAATGCAGCGAGCCTGGGTCAGTGTGTACAAATGGTTTTTCTAACATCTGGGTGCTGGAAAATTATTACTGAGGGAGCCAACACATGACGGTCCCCAGGTGTTCCTGAAGAATGGAGTCCCGTGCAGTTCCCAGGAGAGCTAAGTCTCACTGCTGGTGTTCACACATTGAAAGCAAAGAGGAGCACCGAGTCAATTACCTGAGTAATTACAGCTTGAATGAGCCCATCTTTTCCTTATCGAAGGATTTCAGGAGACTCTGAGGGCAGGGACTTAATATGAGATGTCTGGGAAGCTGTCCCGCTTCTTCACTTTGCTTCCGGTATTCACACAATGGTTCTTAACAGGGATGTTTCCTGCCCTTCCCACCCACCCTCAGCTGGGGACTTTTGGCAGGGTCTGGAGACACTGTTGATTGTTACAACTTGAGAGAGCTACTGGANTCCGGTATTCACACAATGGTTCTTAACAGGGATGTTTCCTGCCCTTCCCACCCACCCTCAGCTGGGGACTTTTGGCAGGGTCTGGAGACACTGTTGATTGTTACAACTTGAGAGAGCTACTGGAATCCAGCAAACAGAGGCAATGAAGGCTGAAAGCAAGCATACATACAATGCACAAGACAGTCTCTCTTGATAAAAGAGTTCCAGTGCAAGACGTCCATATTGCCAACCATGTACTATCTACAAATCTAGCTACAGTTCTGCTTTGTGACACCCAGAGTTGAGTGGGAGCCCTGGGGGCAATTTATAGGGTTAGTTTGCTCCTTGCTGATATTTGCTGAAGTTATAAAACACACGTATTCAATAAAAAATGAAAAGAAAGGCAATCTTAATGTACTCCATCCATCCCAAGTCACTTCAGTCGTGTCTGATTCTTCACGACCCTGTGGATAGTAGCCCACCAGGTTCCTTTGTCCATGGGATTTTCCAGGCAAGAACACTGGAGTGGGTTGCCATTTTGTTCTTCAGGGGATTGTCCCGATCCAGGATATACTGTATCTCACTAATTTGGACTAGAACAAGAGTCCCAGGAGACATATAGGAAACTTATTCAAAAATTGCAATTATAAGTTTATTCTTAAATGAACGACACATTTGAAATTACAGCATAATGCTATAGATATGCGCCATCTCTTGGGTGAAACTTTGGACAGATTTAAGTGTTTCTGCCCTATGCCTTGTTTCATATTACATATCTGAATTCTAGATCTTAAAAAATCTTAATCTTGCAAAGCAACTATCATTTTAAGAAAACTACATTTTGTGAGGGACTGCATCCTTCAAACCAAGTCCAGAAATTTTCCTGGGGCATTAATTTTTCCTTAATGAAATGGGGGAAGTGATTTTACCTGCTGTTGTCATTCCTACCATAAGAAATTAAGCCATGTGTTTATGAGAAACATAATAGCCAGTCCTTAGATTGTGTAGCCTCATGAAATCAGAGAAATCCTACATCATAGAATGTGATTTGTGGGACTCACCTGGTGGCCCAATGGTTAAGACTCTGTGCTTCCACTGCAGATGGTGGGGTTAGATCCCTCATCGGAAAACTAAGATCATACTTGTCTCATAGAGTGACCTAAGAAATAAAAAAAAAGAAATGCAATTTGTGAATCTTGCCTCACATTCTCATTTCACATCTCATAGAAGAAAGTATCCCCTGGTACAAAGGAACCCTCAGGTTTGATTCATTTCTCTAGGGCTTCCAAATTTGTCAGATTATAAGGAACAATGGAGGTGCTTAGTCAAAACACATTTTCACAGAGCTGTGGTTATTGTAAAGCAAGCTTTCCAGGTGATGCTTATGATATAACAATGTTGGGAAATACCGCCGTAGGGCATGGGTCCACAAACTACAGCCCAGGGGCCAAATAAACAAACTTTTGTTTGTAAATAAACTTTTATTGGGACACATCACCTCCACTAATTTACGTATTGTCTACAACTGCTTTCACGTCATCACAATACAGCTGATTAGTTGCATATGCCCGAGAAACCCAAACTCTTTACTTCCTGGCCCTTTACAGAAACTGTTTGCTGATACCTGCTCTCCACAAGGGGTAAAGCAGGAAGTGACTGGAATGGGGAAAACTGACTTCTCTCTCCTAAGACTGCAAAAAAGCACTTGCTCTGAAAGAGTCATTTATTTAATTTCCTTGGGAGTCAAGCAACTTGAAGGAGCTCATTTGCTACTTCAATTCATCAAGACTTCTTCTGAGTCCAGAAATGCATTCAGAAATATTTTAGAACAGGAAGATCTCTGCCTTTCGGAAAATTGCCCAAATAGAGAGAAGTTCCTTAAAGCAAAATTATGTGCTCAACTGTATGCTACTTACTAGAAAATCATGTAAAGAAGATATGATGAGGTCAGGAAGATATTGTGGTTAGATCTGAGATTATCCTGGGCATGGAAGGGGTAAGTAGTAAATATATGCTCAATTGACTGATTGCTTGATTGACTAATTTATTGGTCAATACATGTCATGAAGGGCTTCCCTCGTGACTCAGTGGTAAAGAATCTCCCTGCCAATGCAGGTGACACAGGTTCGATCCCCGGTTTGGGAAGATCTTCTGAAGAAAGAAATGGCAACCCACTACAGTATTCTCGTCTGGGAAATTCCAGGGACAGAGGAGCCTGGAGGGCTACAGTCTATGGGGCTGCAAAAGAGCAGGACAGGACTTAGTGACTAAACAACAACACATGTCAGCAGAGTTTGTGTCTTGATGAGCAACAGGGGATCAGATTCCCAAACATAATCCCCAGTGAATCCTGCAAGTGGCTTAAAGCAACAAATGTTTGTTATCTCACACATTTTCTGAAGGTAATGATCTGGAAAGAGTTTAGCCTACTGGTTCTAGTTCAGGGTCTGAGATTGAGGTCAAGATATGGCGGAACGTTTCAGCTGAAAGGGGGCTAAAGGACCCACTTCCAAGATGGCTCACTCACACAGCTCTAGGTGGGAACCTCTCTCTCTAGCTGGCGGTGTTGTAGCCACGCTTCCAGGAAACAAACTCACTCAGAAGGACAATGCAGACAGTGGGGTGTTGTTTTTTACACCAGGGGCCCCGAATCGCCTCTTAGCCAAGGACCCTGACCAGTTTTTGTGAAAACCTTATATACCTTAAGTGTATGTGCCCAAACCCACCTCCCCAAATTCCCTGAAACTAGTCTGAACAAAGGAAGAGAAAGATACAATCAAAGTTAACTTGTGATTCATATGCTGTAAACCTAGGTAGTTAACAGTGGACAATTATCAACAGGCCTGTGGTCATACCCCAATAAGCATAATAGAATTTATGATTCTATTCAGTTACACAGATAATTAGGGTATTCTTTTAGGTGACTGAGAGTCTAGGTACGAGCTCTGGGACTCTTCCATCTGGGGGGTCTGGTTTTCCAGTTGATACGTCACTTCCATAGATACTGGACGTGTAGCTCAAAGTCCACAGTCTGGCCCAAGATGGAGTCCTGCTTTCAAGATGGAGCCTGTTCTGTCTGTTTCCTCCTTCAGCAGTAGGCAGAGGGCCTTTGTTGCTTAGCACAGGACCTCATCACAGGGCTCCTGAAGTGTTGTTATCAAATGGCCACTGGCTTTCAGCACAAGGTCCAAAGAAAAAGAGAAATCAAGGAGGAAACTGCTATACCTTTAACGACCTAAAGTAGGTAAACGATCATGTTTGCCATCTTCTATTTGTTAGAAGTGAGGCCAAGCCATAGGCAAGAGGATGGGAATTGGGCTCCAACATTTAGAGGGATGGGCTTCCCTGGTGGCTCAGCACCAGCTGAGAATCTGCCTGCCAATGCAGGAGATGCAGGTTTGATCCCTGGGTTGGGAAGATGCCCTGGAGAAGGGAATGGCAACCCACTCCAGTATTCTTGTTGGAAAGTCCCATGGACAGAGGAGCTTGGTGGTCTACAGTCCATGGGGTCACAAAAGAGCTGGACAACAACAAAAACATTTAGAAGGAGAAGTGTTGAGGAACTTATGACCATATTGCAAAACCACCACAGATACTGTCAGTAGACACGATCAAAAGCAAGAACCTGGCACTAGACTAAAGAATTGACAATCTTAGCAGGGTCAGGAAGATGTAGTTTGTTTCCATTTGTAAATTCCAAAACTGCCAGCCATCATTAATCAACAGATTATCTTGTGGATTTTTCAACTGGCCTCTTGTCATAAACCAGCACAAGGATGTTGTCTCTGGATTTAACAAGATAAAGAAAGGTCAGTCCTATGACTTTCTCTTTCTTCATGTTCCTTCTCTTTTGCCAGGGAAAAATGGGAGGTGAGGAGGCAAATGCAATGTTTTTTTTTCCCTTTCATGGCTCCAATGTGCATATTGTTAAATCATGCAGGAAAATTAGAAACTTAATGATAAAATACTGTGAAGACAAAGGATATAGTCTTGGAAGTCATTTACAGTAAGAGGTATGAAATCTTTATTTTTCACAGGCATTTAATAATAGACTTTACAGGTAAGTAATTAGTTGCATTTATGGTATTGGTATTTATACAGCTGTACCTTTATTCTTAAAACTTTCAAAAGTGTCATCATCCACTAATATATATGTTTAATATTATAAGTCACTTGTGATGAATTACACTCACAGCCCAACTTATTACCACATTTTAAAAGATGTTTCTAATAGTACCATTAACTAATTAATTTATTCAACCATTTCTCAAGTCTGTTTTCCTGGCCTCTACCTGTGGTTTTGGTCATACAGTACTTTCACACCACTCTTTTGGGGAACTATTTCCTCAAATTCTTTCAGAAAAATCATTTCTGGCAAACACTTGAAGACTTGCTTGGGGTTGATACCATCCTTAATTCAAGAGTGAACTCAGATAGCCTTCAGTCAATCAGTGTATCCTACCCCTCTGGCTGCAGAGATAACAGTTAGCTCAGGACCCTAATCAGGTCAATGAGAAACAGGATCTAGGCTCTTTTTCAATTATTGTGGGGGAAAAAAAAAAGCTTAGCTCATTTCCTTGGGAGGCATCTTGGTGTCATGCAGGAGTGCTTTGCTGTGAAGCGAAGAATAAGGATGAAGTTAACACACAGTTATGGGCTTCCCTGGCGGCTCAGGTGGTGAAGCAATGCGGGAGACCCGGGTTCAATCCCTGGGTCAGGAAGATCCCCTGGAGAAGGAAATGGCACCCCACTCCAGTACTCTTGCCTGGAAAATCCCATGGATGGAGGAGCCTGGTAGGCTACAGTCCATGGGGTCACAAAGAGTCGGCCACGCACTGGTTAACACACAGAAACAAAGAAGTGGATCGTAGTAACCCCTGCTGAGCCCCTGGATCAAGACTTAACTAAGGCCAGAGGTGAATTTTCTTCCACTTAAAAGATAGCAAAATCCTAACTGATAAAATATTTGTTTCATTTAATTGGACTCTTTTTTTGTTCGTCCATATATTTGCTTTCAAAATCTTCATGTGAAGACAGCACACAATATGCCTGGGCATTCCCTGGGCCCTGTCTCAAGACTGGTTCGAGTAAACATTCCCACAGTTGAGTTGTCTCATTTTTATGTGGACTTGGAATGGGAGCGTATGAATTTTTTTAAAGCACTGTCTCCCTGGGAGACACGCTGTTTGAGGTTTGTGTCTGTCATGCTTATAGCGCATTCAAAAACACTCACTAAATTCAGTCTTTGAATTAAGCTGTAACCAAGCTTGTATATTCATTAGAGAAGAAAAATTCTCCTTGAAGAAGTTCAAATTGTTTATTGATTTTCATTTCTGTGTTCAAAGGAAGCCTGGGTAAATCTGTCTCAGCACAGTCCCCATGGGACTAAAAAGCCAAGAAGTGCATCACATTGAAACCCATCTGAGGAGCTACCAAACAAAATGGGAGGATTCTTCTAAAACTATATTAATAAATAGTAAGAGGATGAGATTTCCAGTTCAATAAAGTTTATTCTTGACAAGGAATAACACATTTGACACCATTGGCAGTAAATGACAATTTAAGAGAAAGCTTGGGGGAAAAAATTAAAATAAGAGAAGTAGAAACTATTTGGGCAGCTTCCTTTGCCTATGACTAGCAGCAAAAAGAGGAATTTTAAATAAATCACTTCTTTTTTTACTTTAATGATTTACCTACTGGTCTGGTAACTCCACTGCATCACCCATTGGGAAGAGGTATACAGTTCAGTTCAGTTCAGTCGCTCAGTCATGTCCGACTCTTTGCGACCCCATGAATCACAGCACACCAGGCCTCCCTGTTCATCACCATCTCCCGGAGTTCACTCAGACACGTCCATTGAGTCCGTGATGCCATCCAGCCATCTCATCCTCGGTCGTCCCCTTCTCCTCCTGCCCCAATCCCTCCCAGCATCAGAGTCTTTTCCAATGAGTCAACTCTTCGCATGAGGTGGCCAAAGTACTGGAGTTTCAGCTTCAGCATCATTCCTTCCAAAGAAATCCCAGGGTTGATCTCCTTCAGAATGGACTGGTTGGATCTCCTTGCAGTCCAAGGGACTCTCAAGAGTCTTCTCCAACACCACAGTTCAAAAGCATCAGTTCTTCAGTGCTCAGCCTTCTTCACAGTCCAACTCTCATATCCATACATGACCACAGGAAAAACCATAGCCTTGACTAGACGGACCTTAGTTGGCAAAGTAATGTCTCTTCTTTTCAATGTGCTATCTAGGCTGGTCATAACTTTCCTTCCAAGGAGTGTCTTTTAATTTCATGGCTGCAGTCACCATCTGCAGTGATTTTGGAGCCCCCCAAAATAAAGTCTGACACTGTTTCCCCATCTATTTCTCATGAAGTGATGGGAGCAGATGCCATGATCTTCGTTTTCTGAATGTTGAACTTTAAGCCAACTTTTTCACTCTCCTTTCACTTTCATCAAAAGGCTTTTTAGTTCCTTTTCACTTTCTGCCATAAGGGTCGTGTCATCTGCATATCTGAGGTTATTGATACTTCTTTGGGCAATCTTGATTCCAGCTTGTGCTTCCTCCAGCCCAGCATTCCTCCAGAACTGTGAGAAATACATATTTATTATCGAAGGCCTCCAGTCTCTGGTATTCTGTTGTAGTTGCCCAACCTGTCTAAGATAATAATATTCCCTGAGCATTTATGCTCAAGGTTGCCTCTAGTTTGAGGGATATAAGAGAGACTGGCTACATATACATCTCACAAGAGAGGCTTGGCATGAAGCTTCTTCTGAGGCTCAAAGGACAAGTGAGAGAGACTGAGGACAAATGTCCAGAAGACTCTTGGTCTCTAGACACAACTCTCCAGGAAGGAAAAATGTAACCTCTCAGTCTCCCAAAGATGAAGCGCTGAAATCCCCTTTCCTTCTTCAGCTTTCTGTGCAATCATAGGCAGAGAATGGCTGCACTGATGAGGATTTAATGATGTGAAGCTTTATTTGCATAAATAACTGTGGGAAATCCCCAGGCTTTCATGTGGTAATGACCATAGACTCCAGCCAGGTGAGCAATGTAATCTACTCACACATATCCTGGTCCACCTCATGTGGAATGCTTTTGGTCAGTGGCTATTATGTTGCATTTCTTTTTTCTATTTGTCAATTCTGGGTTAGTTTGTGTGGAAAACCAGAAGCTTTCCCCACAAAAAGATCTCAGCTGCTGACTTTGTGAACTGACTACTGAGAGTTTGGCCTCAAGTGGTTATTTTTTGTGTTACCAATGGCAGAAATATTTATTCTTTGTTAGTACGCATGTTACCAAGTTATGTGTATTTCACGTAATTTTGCCAGCATAAAAATCAGAACTGTCAATGTGGCAAGCAAGATCGCCAGAAGTGAAATCAAGACTTAGTAATATAAGTTGGATAACTTCAAAGCTGGAAGAATGGAGTGTTCCAGATAATTTAAACATTTTTAGTCAGCTGAGGGTTAAATATCCTTTCTTTTCCCAGCTCTGAAAATCTTTAATGTTTGAGTTCATTGAGTTTAATGTTTGAGTTACTGTCTTTAAAAACAGTAAATTAAGCATAATAAGATATACTTTTAATTAAAAATCTTTAGTGTGTCATGTAAATCATTCCAATTTATCAATTTCATTGATTATAGTAGATGGACTGGCCTAAATATTGATTGAATATAAATTGTATCTATTTTTTAAATTTAAATTTTTTTTTTTTTGGCCATACTACATGACTTGCAGGATCTTAGTTTCCTGACCAGGGATTGAACCCACGCTCTCATCAGTGAAAATGCAGAATCCTAACCACTGGACTGCCAGGGAATTCCCTAAACCATATCAAATTTTTTTTTAAAATTTAACTTTATAAATACTCTTAAGTTTCAATCAAATGGGAAACCCTAGCTTGTTAAAAGTTATGGTAGTTTGAATTTCAAAGCTCCATGAATTTTTCAATTTTCCCTATGAAAGACTAGTTCTCAGGCTCCTTCTTTCTTTTTCAAACATCAATTTAATATCTCCACGATCTTAAACTTCTTTTATTTTAGTGCTATTTTCAACTTCTAATAATGTGCTAGAACATTGGTTTTATTTATAGCTGTTTCATTGGCATAAGCTAAATAACTTAAGCTACTTTAAAATAATGATTGCAATTAGAGATTCCTCCCTTTTTTAAAAGTAATAAGGAAAGTCAAAAAAATTGGTTTAGAAGAACAAAAATAAATATCTCAATAAAACAAAGCACACAATTTACACATTTTGTCATCATTGTCTTACTGTGTGTTACCATATTAGTTTTATTTAACAAATCTTTATGTAGAGCTCACCATGTACCAGGTGCTATTCTAAGAGCTGGACAGATATTAAGTCCCCACAATAATCAGTATATCACTCCTATGAGGTTGTTACCATCATCCCCACTTTGCACATTAGGAAATGAGACACAGAGAAGTTATACAACTTTCCCAAGGTCACACTTATAATAAAAGAAAGAGCTGTGATTTGAAACTTCTAGAATATATGCTTTTAACTATTATACTATACTGTTGATCTTGATTGCTTAAAAGACAGAAGTGTTTAAAATGTCAGCTTCCAGTATCCATCAGTGTTTGGGGCTATTAATATCTGTAAGTAGATGAATTTTATGACCTACTTCTCTTACCTAAGGAATATACAATGAATATTTTATAAGTATGCACATCGATGTATGTCATACACACTTTTATATTCTACAATAAAAATACAGTTATAACTGCATTATGGTTCTGACATTTCTTTACAATTTTTCCTCTTCAAGTATTCAGACATTTCTAGATAATCTCAGAAGAGGCTAATGGAAATGTCCCGGTCCTGGTCAATTTGTGCTTCTTATTCCTTTTTGCCCTGCTTCACCTTTGTTTGCTGATTATCTCTGTGTTCATGCTTTTCCACAGCCTATGGGGATCTACAATATACTCATGGTTACTTTGTGGTTGATTTATTATAGCCAAGAAATATCAGTCAGTCTGGAATTACTGAAATTTCTCACTGTGAAATAGAATCAGAAAATGAAAATTCTCATTATGACTTAGATGTGAATAAGCATGTAGCTTTCTTTTTTTCTAAAACTAGTTTCATATTGCTGTGTTTTCCTTTTACTTATTCCCTCAAGTGGAAGAAAAAAAACCCATAAACTTTCCCATCATGTTAACTAGGACTCTTCTAGTTTGGGTCTTTTCTTGTAGATGAAATATGGTCAATTCAGAGATGACACTAACCTCTCAGGGCTGTTTTACCCTGGGAGGACTTCCAGTGTGTGAATTGTTGGTTTGGCCCCTAGGCATTCTGGCACCCCCATGGATCACCCTTTTGATCTCTGGTTGTGGAGTCTCTACTCTCTGAGGTTTCCTTGTACTAAGAACTGGTCTTCTTCCTCTCTCGTTAGCATCTGTGACAGAAGCTGTCAGTAGAATTTTCTAAAGGTAAAATATTAGAGATGCTACTTAACTAAGGTACCATATTAAAATGCAGCCATTTAAAGAAGGATCTTTCAGTCAAATCAAAGTTGTAGATAAGGGTCAAAATGTTGAGAAGAGGATTTTATGAGGAGATCTGGCAACCCACTCCAGTATTTTTGCCTGGAAAATCCCATGGATGGAGGAACCTGGTAAGCTACAGTCCATGGGGTCGCAAGAAGTTGCACATGACTGAGCAACTTCACTTTCACTTCTTTAGAAAATGTTATGCTGAACCCTGTTTTAGGGTTCCCCAGAGAAACAAGCCCCAGAATGTGTATATTTATAGGAAGTGATTTATTTTAAGGAATTGGCTTATGCAATTATGGGGGCTAAGGGAGTCCAATATCTAATGAAAGAGGTGAGCAGGCTGGAGACTCAGGAAGGAGCTGTGGTTCAAGTCCAAAGTTATTCTTCTAGAAAATCAGACACAGCTGATGTTACAGATTGTGTCTGAAGGCCATCTGCTGCAGAATTCCCTCTTGCTCTGAGTAGACTAGCATTTTGGTCTCTTCAGGTCTTCAACTGATTGGACAAGGCCCACCCACATAATGGAGAGCAATCTGCTTTACTCAAAGTCCACTGATTTAAATGTTAATCTCGTACAAAACACCCTCACAGAAATACTCAGAATAGTTCAGATCAGCCAAGTTCAGTCACTCAATCATGTCCAACTCTTTGTGACCCCATGGACTGCAGCATGCCAGGTCTACCTGCCCATCACCAACTCCCAGAGCTTATACAAACTCATATCCATTGAGTCAGTGATGCCTTCAGACCATCTCATCCTCTGTCATCCCCTTCTCCTCCTATCTTCAATTTTTCCCAGCATCAGGGTCTTTTCAAATGAGTCAGTTATTTGCATTAGGTGGCCAAAGTATTGGAGTTTCAGCTTCAACATCAGTCCTTCCAGTGAATATTCAGGACTGATTTCCTTTAGGATGGACTGGTTGGAACTCCTTGCAGCCTAAAGGACTCTCAAGAGTCTTCTTCAACACCACAGTTCAAAAGCAGCAATTCTTCAGCACTCAGATTTCTTTATAGTCCAACTCTCACATCCGTACATGACTACTGGAAAAACCATAGCTTTGACTAAACGAACTTTTGTTGGCAAAGTAATTTCTCTGCTTTTTAATATGCTGTCTAGGTTGGTCATAGAGTTTCTTCCAAGGACCAAGCATCTTTTAATTTCATGGCTACAGTCATCATCTTCAGTCATTTTGGAGCCTCAAAAAAAATAAAGTCAGCCACTGTTTCCATCGTTTCCCCATCTATTTGCCATGAAGTGATGGCACCGGATGCCATGATCTTAGTTTTCTAAATATTGAATTTTAAGCCAACATTTTTCACTCTCCTCTTTCACTTTCATCAAGAGGTTCTTTCTGCCATAAGGGTGATGTCATCTGCATATTTGAGGTTATTGATATTTCTCTCGGCAATCTTGATTCCAGTTTATGCTTCATCCAGCCCAGCATTTCTCATGATGTACTCTGCATATAAGTTAAATAAGCAGGGTGACAGTATACAGTCTTGACGTACTCCTTTCCCAATTTGGAACCAGTCAGCTGTTCCATGTCCAGTTCTGACTGTTGTTTCTTGACCTGCATACAGATTTCTCAGGAGGCAGGATAGGTGGTCTGGTATTCCCATCTCTTTAAAATTTTTCCACATTTTGTTTTGATCCACAGACAAAGGCTTTGATGTAGTCAATAAAGCAGAAGTAGATGTTTTTCTGGAACTCTGTTGCTTTTTCAGTGACCCTATGGATGTTGCTAGTTTGATCTTTGGTTCCTCTGCCTTTTCTTAATCCAGCTTAAATGTCTGGAAGTTCTTGGTTCATGTACTGTTAAAGCCTGGCTTGGAAAATTTTGAGCATTACTTTGCTAGTGTGTGAGATGAGTGCAATTGTACAGTAGTTTGGACATTCTTTGGCTTTGCCTTTCTGTTGGATTGGAATGAAAACTGACCTTTTCCAGTCCTGTGGCCAGTGCTGAGTTTTCCAAATTTGCTGACATATTGAGTGAAGCACTTTCACAGCATCATCTTTTAGGATGGAATTCCATCACCTCCACTAGCTTTGTTTATAGTGATGCTTCCTAAGGCCCACTTGACTTTGCATTCATTTGAGGAAGAAATGAGGAAGAAAATCTCATGGCATCAAGACAACTAGTCCTTATTTCTATAAATAGTCATGTGGTCACAAGTGATATTTTAAACTACTTCCTTCTACCACTCATCCCATGTTCTGTTTGCACTCAGCTAGTCATAGTTCTTTACCTGATGGGTAGATTTTCATTCCTGAAGGATCTGGGCCATGGTAGTCCCACCAGGAACCGGGTTACTGTTTTCCATTGTCCTTAATCACATGTGTGCATGCTCAGTTCTGTCTGATTCTGTGCAATCCCCTGGACTGTATGTAGTAGCTTGCCAGGTGGCATTGTCCATGGCATTGTCCAGGCAAGAATATGGGAGTGGGTTGCCATTTCCAGCTCTAGGGAATCTTCCTGGCCCAGAGATGGAACCTGAGTCTCCTTCGTCTCCTGCACTGGCAGGTGGATTCTTTATCATTAAGCCACCTGGGAAGCCCAGCCTTAATCACAGTACATAGTAATATTAAGTGATGGCCCAGTATTCCAGATACAGTCTTCCTTGCCTCCACTGTGGAGAAACAGTCAAATTTCTTGCTAGTCTTCCAACCCAGTGAGGTAGGGATTGTCTGCCCCTCACCTTAGGCCTAGTTAAGAATTGGGGGCTTCATTTGCACTGTTAGGAGAGGCTATAGTTGTCACCACTATGGGCTGTGGAGCCGCACTCATGTCAGAGGGGGCTACAGGAGCCTGCGTAATGGCAGAGCAAGCCTCTGGAAGACTGCATTTAATAAGTAACCGTGGGTCTGCTTAAGACCAAGCAGACAATGCACATGTTTTCATGGATCAAATGTGGGCTGCATGCAGATCAGACCTGGCCCTGAACTGTTTTAGCTCCTTTCCAAGACTGGTGCAAAGAGCTTCCAAGGGCGAGAGTTTGTGTGTAAAGAGAACCATGCTGAAGGATATATCTCACCCATGTCACTGGAGCTGTTCCCTGTCAGGCCCAGATGGGAGGGAGGCTCTGAAATACCCACAAGTATCCAGTTTAAGTACTGCTGACCCCAGAGGACATGATGTTGCTCCATCATTCTCAAGCCAGGTGGAATGTGGTGCCATGTTGAACACGCAGGCTTCTCTGAGATGCTCCTGGCTACCTTAGCCACATCCACGAAAATGTGGTACCCACTCTAACATTCTCAGATTCCTATAAAACCATCCTGTCATTTCTTGGTCTTTTTTCTCCCCCAGAGGTTGTAGCTTGCTGGGATGCTCTCATTCTTCTCTTTCTTTGATTTCTTCCTTTAATCTCAGCACTATAAAGGCTCTCCATTTCATCCTCTTTCTAGCAGGAATTTTTTGCCTTGTGTTATTGCTTGTTCTTTTTCTACTCTTTGTTAGTGACATAATCTTAATGCAAGAAAGGATTGTAGCAAGCTGAATGTATTTTAGAAAAACCACAAAATATTTTGGGAGATTATCTTATGACTAAACCTTCAGAAAATCTCTCCTTCACTTTGCTGATATCAGTGGAATTTTAAAAGTTTGCCTTGCTTATGGGTATCAAAGGAACTTCATTGCAATAAGAACCTTAACTCACGGTTGCCTTCTGCATTCCACAATCAATTTCTCCCCTTCATTTAGCTACTGCTGCTGCTGCTGCTAAGTTGCATCAGTCGTGTCTAACTCTGTGCGACCCCATAGACAGAAGCCCAACAGGCTCGTCTGTCCTTGGGATTCTCCAGGCAAGAACACTGGAGTGGGTTGCCATTTCCTTCTCCAATGCATGAAAGTGAAAAGTGGAAGTCAAGTCGCTCAATGGTGTCCGACTCTTAGCGACCCCTTGGACTGCAGCCTACCAGGCTCCTCCATCCATGGTGTTCTCCAGGCAAGAGTGCTGGAGTGAGGTGCCATTGCCTTCTCCGTCATTTAGCTAGAGATACCTTTTATTCTTCTTTTCCCTTTTTGTACTTAATAACCATAAGTTTACTTCTCCAGCCTGGGTTAGAGGAGAATTATAATAACCTCATTTCAGTGTTTTACTCTCTATCTTTTAAGTTGTTTGTGCAAGCTAGGGTCAGTCATGGGATTCAAAGGAATGGGTCAGTTGGGCAGTAATTATATTAAAATCCATTTAAAGGTACACTCGGAAAACAAAACCCTGGGTTTTATTTAGACAAAAAAAGATAAATGAATATTCAATCAGAATGATTTCTAATAATTTCAGCATTTTCTCTTGATAGATTGTGGCATAATTTTCTTTTTTCTAGTCCAGGCTAGAGGCATATTTTCAGTAAAGATGTTAATTGTGTAATTTGACTTCTTAAAAATAGGATGCTAGATGTAATATCTGTATATGCATTTTCATTAAACATTCTTTTCAATCAGCTATATTTAAAGATTCTTGTTTGGGTTAAGTCAGATTTGTCAGCTCTTCAATCAGTTTGTAGCACATTGTAAAAGAATATACTCAAAACAGAGCTAAGCTGTCAAGCTGTGACAACTCTGAATGAGGAAGATTTTCAAAAATTATGAGTGAGATATTTTAAATGTCTCCTTGACATCCATAGCACTATTCAAAATACTTCATCAGAAGCATGTGCTTTAAAAACGCACTTGAAAATTAATGTGAGGAGTGCAATTTGTCAGTCTTTGTCTTAGCAGATCCACCACTGACAGTCACAGAGCATTTGTAGTAAGACAGCCCTGAATCGCTCTACTGAAATGCCACCCAGAAGCAGGAAAGATGGAGTGACCTGTTCAAGGGGCAGTCAGAAGAGCCTTGAGCAAAATAAAAACATAAGAGGTTTGATTCCAAGTCCTGTTGATACCTTTTTGAGCCAGTGGCGAATGCCGAGCTCCATTTGTCCTTTGCCAGGAGGATTATGTGATTTAGTGATTCCTCGAAGGAGCCATCTCTTCCTTAGCTGTGAGTCAGGGACTTGAGCTATTTGTCCTGACCTCAGCTTGTAATAGGGAAGGCTATGGCAAAAAGACAAAGCCTTGGCTATTTATTTTAAATAAGTCTCTTAAGGGGTGAAGAAATATCACAGGCCTGGGGCTGTCCTAAGCTAGCTTTCTCTAAATTCAAGGAAACCTTTCCAACACCTGACCTGGAAGAACCCTCCAGGGATACCACTTAATTGGTGAAGGGGCTTTAGAAGTGAATCACACTGAACCATGGACTTTTCATGTTTCTTTTCACTCCTTCCCAGGGCCTGTCAATTGTATATGTTATGTGCCTGTCTGTTGCTAAAGCTTAAGAAATCAAGGTGGGGGCAGGTACACAGAGCAGGATTTTGAAGAGAAAAACTTAAAATAGATTTAACAGTGGTCCTGTCCATTTGCATAATGTCTCCCGTCTTTTAAGGTACCCCAAAGTACCTAATCCACAGAAAAGATTCATGACAGGGTTACAGAATCCAAACTCAGAAAGGCTAGAACTCTGGTTTCAGGGGCTAGAAAAACTTCAGATAGTTGCTATCTCTTGGACCACAAGTGGCTTCTCTTTTGTGCATCTTTCTGCAGAGGGAAGGGCTGTTTCATGAAGGTGGGAGTGGCCAGCATTGTTAGAGCTGTTGAGGCTCTGTTCTAACACAGTGGGGACTGGGAAAGTAGCCACTGACTTAGGGATAAAGGTGACTTTGTGACAAAGGGGACTTTAAGGACAGATGCCTCAATGGAGCAGGGAAGCAACAAGCCACACAAGAGTTGATTGAGAAATGCATAAGAGACAAGAATATTGAGGTAAGTTAGCCTTTTGATACTTTACATATTCTTATCATTCCATTGCTAAACAATGAGGAAAAAGGACTTTAAAAAGGTTTGGTACTTTACCTGCGATTATACATCTAGTGAGCGGCAGATACAGGATTCCTATATACTTCTGCCTTGAGGGGCTGAGCTCTTAACTGTGGTTAATTTTTTCATCACTTTAATCAAGGCCCTGAGTCTATGATCACCTAATGGAATAGAGAGCCTTCTTGGTTCCAGGGCATGCTGAGGACATCTGTGGCCACGGACAGTGCACAGAAGAGATGGCTTCCACGTTTTGCTTAGCCTCATAAAAATATCACATGATACAGGCAAGGAGTTTCTCTTCCTAATCCTGTTATTTAGCTTGATTTACCATAGACATAATCGTCTCATTCGCCCTAGCCCTCCAGTATCACTTGAGGTAAAGAGAGCATTTTGGTGGCCTACTGTCCCTTATCAGGGCACCTATAATGATACAGTATTTTGTTATTTGACTTCTACATTCTATCTGTAGCTTTTAGAATAAAAGAATAATAGAGACAATTAGTTCTGTTAAATGCATCTTGGAGCCATTTGTTAGCTTATCTACGGATTTTCTCCTTAGATGTTTAAATATTCCCTCTGCAATTTAAGTTTCATCAAACAAAGGAGATCTGATTTAAGATAATTCTCTTGGTGAGAAAGCAATTGCTGCTGCAATCTGCCATTCACCCAAAACCATTGATCCCAGGATAAACATTCATTTATCAGACAATTCAAAATAAAACACAACATATGCTGTCGTTTATAACAAATTGATGGGTAGAATTCTGCGTTCTTCCCAGGTTCTCCTATTGAAGCATTGTCTCATCTACTTCTATAAAAATTCCTGTAAAATATCTTCATTCTCCTTTTACCCTAATTCTTACTTCAAACTACAAGTTGATTAACTTTTTATAAAGTCGGTCCATTATCTTAACCTCTGTGTACTGTTATATTTCTTTTGCATTGTCTTTTCAAAGCATTAATGAATATTTTAAAGTTAAAATGACATTTTAAAAGTCTCTTTTATAAGCCACTCCATCCTTTGGAGCCCTCATCCTGCAATGTTACCGGTAAAGTGCTTGGGAGGAATTCTGGCACCTGGATTGATACTCTGGCCTTGTGTGGTGACCTTCTTGCCACAGCCATATAATCATCTTGTGAAAGCCACGGTCCAGGTGTAAAGAGGTTGTGGCCATGAAGAAATGCTTTTCATTAGAGTTGTTATTGGGTTTTGCAATCTGCACATAGCAGGCAAAATGACCATGAGCTGATAATTAAGTGATCTCTTTATTATTTCAGAGAGGGAAAAAAATACTTCACAATTCTGATGATTGCAAAGCCTCTGAATTGGAGTTAAAAAAAAAAAAAACACAATAAAACACTTGTGTGAGCACAGATTCCCTCCTTTCATTTTTTAAATGTAGATGATATTTTTTTTCTTGCATAATGAGTGTCTTGTAGGACAAGAGGCTCTTGACTGAAGGTTGGCATTAAAATACTTGCTATCTAACAGTGGTATAAGCAGATTGTACAAAGGAGACCACTGTTTAATCACTGAAGTTCAAAACCAAGGTTTCTCTCTATGAAGGGTGTTTGGAGCCTCTAAAAAATGCAACAGATGGGTACCTCGAATTTAAATTCTTTTGATAATGATTAAGGATTTGCTACTTAAAAATGATGAAAATAAAACTTTCACTGACAGTCTTTGAAGATGACAGGAGAAGATCTATCAGGAAATTATAAATTTTTTGTGGGATTCATTTTAAAGTAAATGGTTTTTGCTTCTCTGTACTATATGATCTGACTTTTCTGCATTTTAATAAAAGTTTTCACTTGAGTTCCCCTAAAACTTGGAAAGATGATATACTGATAGTTATAAAAGCATGTACATTATTTCTCATACTTTTACTAAATTGAAAAAACTTAAAAAAATTTAAAATTTTCTATCATAAAAATGGTCCTGTCTGAACTGTTAAATTATTTACTTTTCCTCTCTTAACTGTTGTATAAAATATCACCACTTTGGGCAAACAAAAATTACCAATGACCTTTGGGACACAATGGTATGTTCAAATATTTGTCTGCTAATCTTCTCATCTGGAATCTGGATAGAGTATGTAAAATTCCATAAGCATCAACTATGAATATATTTTTGCTTATTCCTAATAATTTCTTAGATTGTTTTCCCTGGGTCATTAAGAAGTTGTTTTGAAACATTTCTACTATAGTAGGTTCTTCAAGTATTTCCCAGGAATTGCCAGTCATGGTTTCACACCAGATGAAGTCTGTGTCAAATATACTCTCCTTATAAAATTGACCATTTTGGTAGCATACCAATGCTTTGGTCATTCAATAGCCACGTATCTAAGAAATTAATTCTGTATATTTGTAGAATCTTAAAAAGCACATTGAATAATACACTTGCTTAGTATCTGAAGAAAACCTTTGTATTTTATAAACCTTTGTATTTTATAACAATTATTGATTGGACCACAGAAGGCTGAGGAATTCTGGAGTGGCAAATTTGTACTAAGTATAAATGAAACATCATATAGAATCATAGAATGTTTTTTAAACTATAGAAGGGATTTTTCTATCATCAGAATGTTTTGTGGTTTGGATAGCATACTGAATATGGATAAAAAAATCAATATTAAATGTATTTTATTTAAATTAAAAAATATACATCATATTCAAGTGCAGCAGCCCAATGGTGGCACTAGAACAATCTAAAAGTTGTTAATTCCACAGCATGCAGCCCTATATATGCAAAATGAGATGAAATCTACTATGTGCCAGAGCTCCAGATTGCTGGCTGCTTTTGCCTTCTGATATATGCAAAAGCTCAGTAAAATATGCCGTGTGAGAAAAGAAATCAGTGGGCTTATACTATTATTTCTAGTAGAAAAGTTACATTTCTTTGTTTGTGAAAAACTTTGTCCATTGTTTGCTTTTCTCTTATTTTTATTTTACATTATAAATTCCTCTTAGAGTTTAGTGGAATTTTTTAAAAGATTTTTTTTTTAGATCATTACTTGTAAGGAACTAGTCATAAATCTACATATATCAGACTTCTTAAAGCTGTATTTGCATAGCTGATTTGAAAGTAACATTTGTTATAAGCTTAAGTCTTGATGCTATTATCCCATGGCAGTTAATTCAAACCTCTGTGAAATGTCAAGGATGATCTGTTTATCGTGTGACCCTTATTCTTTCCCTTGCCAAAGTGGAAGGCACCAGATAAGTACTTAGATTCCGGGAAGCTGATGAACAGGCAGTTAATATCCCCAGTGACTGGTTATTCTACTCCACCCTCCCTATGGATTTAAAGGCATTCCTAGCTATCGCGCACCTTCACTCTTTTCTCCCTTTGGTACTTTCTTACAGCTACTGCTGCTGCTAAGTCGCTTCAGTCGTGTCTGACTCTGTGCGACCCGATAGATGGCAGCCCGCCAGGCTCCTCCATCCATGGGATTTTCCAGGCAAGAGTACTGGGGTGGGGTGCCATTGCCTGCTACTAGGCTTAAATCCTAAAAATGCACATTTGATCACAGACCTTCATTGCTCTCAAGCTATGTATTTAGAGAAGCCTTCCTTGACCACCCTGCCACTCTCATAATGTATTTCTCAAGTGGTATACTTTACTTCATAGCGTTTTTATCTACCTGACATTAGAGTAGCTTATTGTTGCTACAAAGTGCAGTTGTCACAGTTCTACTAGCATATACCATCCAAGGGCCTTATTTGCTCTCATAAACATTGTACCTGGCACAGATACTCAATAAACATTTTTTTGAGCAAATGAGTACATTTTCTTTAAAGGCAAGTTGTATCAAAACATTCCCTTCTCCAGTCTTGTAGTTTCACTGTTTGACCATGGCAGTATGTGTAATTACTCATTTATTATCCCAAAGAAAAGTATTTTCCTGTTAGGAGATAACCTGTGACATATTTGGATTTCCCTGGTGGCTGAGCCAGTAAAGAATTGGCCTGAAATGCAGGAGACCTGGGTTTGATCCCTGGGTGGGGAAGATCCCCAGGAAAAGGGAATGGCTACCCACTCCACTATTTTTGCCTGGAGAATTCCGTGGACTGAGGAAGGAGCCTGACGGGCTACAGTCCACAGGGTCACAAAGAGTCAGACATGACTGAGCGATAACACATACATACATTGCTTGTGATATGCTTATTCTGTGCTTGAAGATGGCCTGGTTAAAGATGCATTTATGAGAAATCATCAATACAAATCAAAATATTTATGTTACGCTTTTTTTCTATGAAATGATCTTTTTAGAAATTGTGCTTTCTCTAATCTTTCCAATCTGCAGTAATATTATCTGTGAAATTGCTACAAGATTTTCTTGTAGTCTTGGGGTATAGGGGCTGCCACATGAAAATTACACTAGGGTATTCTAGAAAAGTACATCAGGATTAATTTGTTGTTTTTGTTCTGATCTATAAGCAGTTTAAATTCATACTGAACCCTGGGGTGTGTGGGAGAGATCCTTAGACAATTGGTGCTTTTAATGATAGAGGTTCTCACAATTCTTTACATGAATATCCTGACAGGATATTGCCTTTTTGCCGAGTAGAAATGCAGGACAAAGCAGCTGACAACTGTCATCTGGAATTTTATATCATACAAACATACTCCCTGTGTCAGTGAGGGTTTGCCTATATGATTTTAGCAGTTTCCTTCCAGTTTCTCTAAAAAGAATGGGTTAGTTCACATAAGACAGTCTCGAGATTATTGATACAATCACAGATTGAAATGGGGCCGTGGACTCTCTGCTCATAGAGCAGCATGCCTGGCTCTCTCTGTATTTGAAGTGATTAACGATGCTGCAGCATGATGGGGAAATGGTATGCCTGTAATTATAAGAAACCACAGGAGGGAGAAACCCTTTCTGATAGTGGTCTTTGAAGCCACCCAAGCTGTTTGAGTCTGAGCCATTAGAGGGGAAAAACAGGAAGAAACTAACACAAATATGAAGAAAGAGAACAATCAGAATATGCGGTAGTGATACTGGTCCAGGGAGGAGACTCTTCATGAGGGAAAAAAAAATCAGTTGAGGCCATGATAAGCTAACAGACAGGAGGAGCTATGGGTTCAGCAGTTAAACAAGGAGTTACACAAAGTCATGGAACACTTACCTGTTCTAATAGTCTCCCTATTGTTCTTACCATGACACCCCTTCTTTCTTATATGTAATGTGGAGATAATATTTCTTATTATCTTTGTGAAGCTCAGTGATACAGACAGACTTTAGTAAAAACAGAAAACACTAAGCAGCTGGATAGCACAGGGAATTCAGCTCTGTGATGCCCTAGAGGGGTAGGAGGGTGAGCAGGAAGGGAGGCGCAGGAGGAAGGGGACTAACGAACACTTACGGCTGATTCACGCTGTTGCATGGCAGAAACCAACATTTCATTAAAGCAATTATCCTCCAATTTAATAATAAAAAAAAGAAAATACCATGACTATGATAAACAATGATATGGAATAGGTGGTCCTCACTGTGATCCACTCCACCTCCCAGCTACACCCCGGCTTTGGTGAGCTTCAAAATTTAAGTCTCCTTAAAGCTAGGAGAGTTGAGGATTTACGTGAGTTTCAGAATCACCTTTGAGCTATTAGGGGTACGTGGGGCTCCATTTTCCTCCTTGGTCCTGGTCACGGCTCTGAGGAGATGGGCCCGAGACATCCGGCAGCCTGGGAACACTGTATTGGCAGGTGTGCAGCCTGGCTGGAGGCTGTGAATACAAACTGGCAGCCTAGTTCCCATCCTGACCACTTGGTGCCACTCTCGCTTTAAGAAAACAGCTCTGCCTCAGCCCAGTCCTAGGAAAAAAACAGCTTCCTCCTAGGTTGGCTTCAGTGGTTTCAAAGACAGTCATTGTTTTGAAGAAGGTCATTTGGAGAGTTCAGTGGCCGATGTGATTAGAATGTGTATGGGCGAGCTGTATTCCAGGTGCTTTGTGTGCTAACACTTAGGTGTTATCACCAGCATTAATTATCCAAGGGACATGTAACAAACACAGGTGGGCCCTTGTTGGTTCATTTAAAAGCCAAGACTCTACAGAACGTAAATTTCCAGGTAGCCACCCAGGCCTTTAACTCAGAGTTTAATTTGGCAAGAGGCTGTAGCCCATCTTCTATTTATAGATTGGATGTTATATGAGAAAATCTGCTCATTATTAGTTCCTCCCAAGGTATGTTACACACACACATACACACAAATACAGAAAGAACTTGAAAATGCTATTGTTGAGTGTTTCCTGGTACCCAATAGTTGAGTTTGTTTTCTTTCTAGCCCCATCCTCTTTACTTGCAGAATTATTTATAAGAAAAAAGACATTTTCCTTCACAGAAATAACTATCTTTTAAATGAAATAACTACCTCTAATGTTGTCCAGAATGTTACCCAAGTGACATGTCAGCCAAGATGACCCCTTCCTCATCTCTTTCCTGCCTTTCTTTTCCTTCTGGGACGAAAAGGGATTCCAGGAAGGAATCTGGGCATAGGCTTTTACAGCTTCAAGATGACTTTCTAAATTGGAGGACATTGCAGCATTTAGCTGAAGGTCCTGTGTTCTGTTTTAATGGGAGCCCAGGAGGGGGCCTTGCCCACTTCTAAAGATGCTGTTGAGAGCAGAGCTTTTCTGACTCATTAATTTGGAAAGGCAAGAGGAGGCTGCCATTAAGAAATGTCTTTGCAATTAATTGCATGTAAAACCAAGTTTTTTTCTGAGACATTTATAGGAACTGCTCTGCCTTGTTTATGCGCGTATGCTTGTGCTGGCCTTAGCATAGTGGAACTGGCCCTAGGCAAAGTTGAGTGGTTGGCAAAGTCTGCTTCTGAGCCCCTTATGATTTCATTGCTGGCCTTTCCTCTCAATGAACCTAAGGCTTCCTTCCATTTCTCTTTAAACCTTATTAGTTTTCAGTTTAATTGCCTCTGGCATTAGGTTTGCTTATTTGGGATTGTCCTTGGGTTTGGGAGTCTGGAAACTGTTAGGGCCCAGATTCTGCCGTTTCCGTGCTTTGTAAGTCTAGGCAAATTATTTAACTTTCCTGCACTTTATGTCCTTCTGTGTAAATAGGGCTATCTTGAGCAGTAAGTAAAACACCACATTTAAAACTCAACGTCTGGATCGAAAACTTAAGGTGCTTGTTAAAAATGAAGTTTTCTGAATCTGATTCTAGACAGCTGACTCAGAATCTTGAGGAAAAGATCCAGAATCTCCATTTTTAAAAGTGCTCTAGGAAATTCTTACACTCACCAAAGGCTGAGAATTCCTGGCTTAAGGCATACAACTTCTGTGGGTAACTGTCTTTATAAAAGGGTCTGGGGAAACAGCGTAACCAAGAGGACAGGGCGGAAAATGGAGAGAGTCAGACATCACAGCTGGGCTTCCCAGGTGGCTCAGTGGTAGAGAATCTGCCTGCCAATGCAGAAGACCTGGGTTCAGTCCCTGGGTTGGGCAGATCCCCTGGAGGAGGAAATGGCAACTCGCTCCAGTATTCTTGCTTGGAGAATGCTATGGACAGAGGAGCCTGGCAGGTTACAATCCAAGGGGTCAAAAAGAGTTGGATATGACTTAGCAACTAAAACCACCACAACAATAAAGGATCCCAGTTTTGCTGGGGAGAGATCTGGGGGCACCTGTAGGTTATGATTTGATCAGGGCTCTCCTAAATCCTATGTAGAAAGGAGAACATGGAGAATCGGTTCCTCACGTTGCTGGGTAAAGTATGCAGTGCCTCCTTTCTAAAGTGAAGATGATAAATCTACTTTACTACTTTAATTTGTCACTTTTTCCCAACTTGGTCTTACTTGCTTTGGGTCCCATCTGTGTTTAAACGTCCCATCCATGTTTAAGCAACGGTTGCTCCCTTCTACTTATGCAGATCAGTGGGTCACTTGCTCATTAGACCACAAGCTCTACAAGGGAAGACAGCATGATTTCTGCTCCTTTGAGATTTCAGGCTCTAGCACAGAGCACATGTATAAAGTAGGCGTTTGATCAATGAGTACATGAGTTGGGTAGGAAAACACTTTCTTAACCTCTAATACATACTAATTAGCCTTCCCTTTTCTTCTTTTTGTTCACATTCACACACACACTTAAGGCTTGATCAGATTCAGGTTCCTTGAACAACCAAACTGTTTTTCAGAAGCTGATGCTCTGGATGAAGCTAGGTTACAACAATGGAGAATTAGGGATGAACAGGTATGAAATGCAGATGTTAAGGGAAAGGAATTCAGTCTTGGCTTGCTGCTGGCCGTCTTTCTTGTTTAGATCATCTAGGAGATTAAAGAGCCACTGGCCCAAAATGATACTGATTTGCAGAGCTCCCTGACCATGTGGAAAATTCAGCAACGGAGGACGACCTGCTACCTGTGGGCTTTGTTGTTGACCCCCAGTACTCAATGCCTAGCCAGGATATTTTAAGAAGTAGCAACAGAGAGGACTGCTTTGGACACAGTTAATGTTTCCTTGAGGCATTAACAACCATTTAGTTTTTCTCAAAATTCAATATGATGGGAAAATCGTAGATTTCTGGGCCATACTCAGATCAAACCTACATATTGTAAACCGTAGGTGTGGGGCAGGGCATAAGAGAAATTCAAGAGATTCAGTTGGACTTGGTCTCCATGAGGTTGTTCGCGGGATTCAGGCCACCCCAAGCACCCCCTGTTCTTCCACACTGGGCACTAAGGGGAGTGATATCTGATACCTGCAATGTACTTACTGCTTTCCATGTTCCAAACTCTAGCACTGGAATAAGAGTATTCTTTGGTTTTATATCATATAGCCTTTGACTCTAAGTCTTAGCCTTGTCGTTTAGAGAAAACTTTTTTTAAAATTAAAATTATCCTGTTAGAGCAATTTTTGGTGCATAACAGAATTGAGTGGAAGACACAGAGATGTCTTGTTCACCCCCTGCCCCAACACATGCACAGCCTCCCTCATTACCAACTTTGCCTCCAAGAGTGGTACCCTTGTTTCACCTGAGGGACTTACACTGACCCATCCTTGGCAACTCCAGTTTGTACTAAGGTTCCTACAAACTCATTTGTTTCAGCTGTAAGTGGTTTAGCAGTTCAGACTTCTCTCACATGCTCCAGTTATTTCTGTTCCCATGTTTTACGGAGGTGACAAAGAAATTTTGTAGATTTTGTTGTTCTTACCTTTAAACTTTTTGTTAGATGGGCTGGAAACCCTAATCATTCATTAGAGTAGGGATCTCAACACAATGTCCCTAAGCGATCAGTGTCAGCATTCCTAGTAGGAGTGTCAATCTTGGGCCCTATCCCAGACCAACTAAAAGTGCTGGGCAGCAAGCTGTGTTTTAATCAGCCATTCAAACAACTGGAATATTACTGTAAAGTGAGAACCACTGGACATTAGAGAAATGTTATTCATTGGCTTAAAATTTTTATGAGCACCAATTGGGCTGAGTGGATGATGCTTCACATAGTGGCATTTAAGGAGAATGAAAAAAGGCTCTTTGTGGCTAGAGGAGGGCAAGACAGTACCGTGGATCAGCTGTACCATAGTCATGTTTACTTTTTTGCCTAGACAAATGATCTAACCTTTGGGCTTTGTGGTGCTTGTTTGTAAATTTATTATTATTTTTTATTATTCAGAGTCCAGCCTCAGCTGTTGTGGACTTAAATGAGGTTGCAGTCTAAGTGCCTTGTACACCCTGGTGAGCTAGTAGATGTTCAGTGATGGTCTGTTTGCTGCCCTCATGGAAGGCAGGGAACAGTGTGTGATTTCAGCAGACTGCAAAGCCAGGGGTGGGAAGGGCCTGCATCTCCTTTGCTCAGTGTTACAACTCTAGCAACTAGCACCATTTCTGGCTCTGGTAAATGTTGGTTATATGAACAAATATGATGGCATAAATCCAAAACATTGAATGATAAAAGGCAGTTTTACCGGCTATTGGCTGTTAACAGTATAAATGAGAGGAAGAGTTCTTGATGCAAAACTTAGACCCATCATAAGAAGTTTAAGGGCTGATGCTGAGGTCCGGGCCGAAGTACTAACACCTGGAGTGAGATGGGCCAGGTGGAAGGAGGATGAGCGGAGATTTAAGATCCCCGCCCCTCGGCTCAGCCAGACCGAGCGCCACGCGGCTGACTTAGTCCTCCCAGCCCCTGACTTCGCGTTTCGGGGCCCCAAATCCCCTCTGCTGGCTCCACCACCAGGTGCAGCAGTTGGGCCGGAGGCTCTTGCTCTCCGGGGTTCGCACCCGGTCAGTGTAAGGCAAGCTGATGGCTATAGGGGCCAAAGAGAAGATGGCCAGCCTTCAGGAGTTTACTGAACATCCTGCAACGACCCAGGACTGACCGGACAAACAGCGAGAGCAGCGCCGGTTCGCTGCATCACCCTGATTGTCAACCGACGCGGTCTGAAGGCCCATCAGGCTGTATCGGCTGCGTGCAGTAAGTTCTTGTACAAACTCTTCCAGGAGTTTACTTGGGAACTTTGGGTGGAGATAGAAGGTTTTAATATGTAAAATGAAACTTTCGTCGAGTAAACAGCACCATTAATAACCCAAAAGAGAGAGGCCAGTGATGTATGCAAAACAGCTGAGGTTATACAAGTGCTGGACAGTTTCAAAGCTTTTGAAGTCGGATGCAGAAGGTGAATACGGTGCTCTTCTTACGTTTGCAGTATGCAAGTTTTGGGGGAATATAGTGTAACCTTTTTGAATGACAGTGAAAAAATTCTAGGACCTGATTTTGCTTTGCTGGAGTTGCATCATTGTTTATTTAAAGCTGTGTGTGTGAAGGTTCCTGTCAGGAAGCTGCGGTTGCCTTAGAGATTTTTCCTCCCCAGCCTATTGAGGTGTAATTTACATATAATACAATTCACCCCTTTTAGTGTAGAGCTTGAATTATGGTAATTGTATACTGTGGTGCAACCAGCCACCATAAGCAAGATACAGGAACATTTCCATCACCCTGAATTTTCTCATGACTCTGCAGCAGGCTGTGATCTCCAGCCTCAGGCAACCACTGATCTGATGTTTATCACTGTAGTTTTGTCTTATTTAGAATATCTTAAAAAGGGCCCCTACAGTATGTAATGTTTTGTGTTTCACTTTTAAATTTAGCATTGTGTTTCAGAGATTTGTCCCTATAAATTATGGATATTACTATTTTGTCCCTGTTTTTGCTGAGTAATATTCCATTGTGTGGATATGAACATCTGTTGATAGACGTTTAAGTTGTTGCTAGTTTTTGGCTATCACAGATGAAGTGGCTCCAAAAACAGAAACAAAAACTTGAGGGCTGTATCATTAAGTACTGTATAAGGAGAATAGGATTCTCTTACTAAAACATAATGCCAATTAAATGAGTATAGCCTTAACAGATTATGAGTAAGTCTTTAGGGGAGATTTAAACAATTTCCAAGTTAAGAAATAGAATGTTGAGCTCTATTTTTGAAAATGTTTTGACAGGCAAGAATCCAGGATAAATCAACTTTGAAAGACGTATTTTTTTCTCCTTTTGTTTTCCTCATGATTCGTTTGTTTTTGACTCTTCAAAACAAGGGTTGCCAAAAAAAAAAAAAAAAAGGTCTGCAATAAGGTTCAATATGTTTACTCATTTTCCTCTTCCTTTTCTTCCTTGTCTTCCACCCATCTCTTATTTGAGTTCTGACTATATACTAGCTATATTAACTATCTTATCAACTTCATCAAATTAATGGTCACAACATCTGTGGTGTCACCACCCCATTTTAGAGATGGAAAGACTGAGACCCTGAACTGAAAATTATAGAAGCAAAACCAGGACTGGAAATTAAGGCTTATTTCTTAGCCTATGATATTTCCACTACATCACCTGGTAGAAAAATCTTCCTATTTCTTCCTGGCCACACACAATTACCTACTCATCCTATACTTATCGAGGGTAGGTGAACTTGCTTACTTGCAGGTGGAAGAGGAACAGAGATAATTGCCAGGGTTTGGTGCAATAGGAAAAGAGAGAAGAGCTTTTCTTTCAACTAAGAAGTGGAAATGCGAATGTCATGATGGAAAATACTCATAAAGGCTTTGATAACTGAGGAATTGATGAAGGAACCCCCCAATGCTCTTTCCTGTTTCCTTACTACCCCTTGATTGCTTCTATTCCAGGATCCATGATTTGATCCAACATCTGACCTGCTGTCTGTTTCCTCTCCTGCTCCTCCTTTATTCATGGAAACTTACAGTTTGTGTCTTCCAAGTCATTTCTATTCTAAGCAAAAGTGATCTCTCCTTTGAGTACTTTACTCTGTTTGACATTCACTAGCTGCCCTCTATGGGGTCGCACAGAGTCAGACATGACTGAAGTGACTTAGCAGTAGCAGCAGGTACTTAATTACATATTTTTTTAGTGGTAGCAATAAACTAGCTAAATAAAAGCTGTTCAGTATTGGATAAATGTTATATTGTTTCACAACCACAGTAGGATTGTAGCAGTCCCACTNTCTATGGGGTCGCACAGAGTCAGACATGACTGAAGTGACTTAGCAGTAGCAGCAGGTACTTAATTACATATTTTTTTAGTGGTAGCAATAAACTAGCTAAATAAAAGCTGTTCAGTATTGGATAAATGTTATATTGTTTCACAACCACAGTAGGATTGTAGCAGTCCCACTAAAAATGGCAAGCATTTACAATAACAGTAAAAATGAAATAACTAATGTTTATTGAAAAGTGTTAACTGCGCATCATTATTTCATCTGTTTCCCACATGAACTTGATGAGATAGATATACTATTATTCCTGCTTTATAGATGAAATGATTAGAAGGATTAATTTCCCCAAATTGATATAGCTGGAAAATATAATCCAAAAGGGAAAATAAAGCTCAACATAATCCTGCCATCCAATAATAATTATGCTTAAAGATTATGTAGATTTAAAACAGAGATCCTTTTTATAAACTTAAAGTGCTTAACAAAGTGCTAGTTTGACTGCTGCTGCTGCTAAGTCGCTTCTGTCTGACTCTGTGCGACCCCATAGACAGCAGCCCACCAGGCTCCCCCGTCCCTGGGATTCTCCAGGCAAGAACACTGGAGTGGGTTACCATTTCCTTCTCCAATGCATGAAAGTGAAAAGTGAAAGTGAAGTCGCTCAGTCATGTCCTACTCTTAGAGACTCCATGGAGTGCAGCCTACCAGGCTCCTCTATCCATGGGATTTTCCAGGCAAGAGTACTGGAATGGGGTGCCATTGCCTTCTTCAAATAATGACTACTCAAGGTATATTTATTGAATAATCCAGTGCATTCCACAGAGACACACTGAATAACTCACAAAAGAGTTGAATTATATTTTCTTGACTCGGAACTTAATTTAGCTTTCCCTGGGTTTCCCTGGTGACTCAGATAGTAAAGAATCTGCCCT
Organism: Oreotragus oreotragus; assembly: GCA_006410675.1. Lineage (NCBI taxonomy): Eukaryota > Metazoa > Chordata > Mammalia > Artiodactyla > Bovidae > Oreotragus > Oreotragus oreotragus. Next base: position 300,306 of record SJYX01005919.1, on the reverse strand, counting down.
CAGTGAGAGAGACTCGGGTTTGATCCCTGGGTTGGGAAGATTCCACTGGAGAAGGGAATGGCTACCCACTCCAGTATTCTGGCCTGGAGAATTCCAAGGACAGAGGAGCCTGGTGGGCTGTAGTCCATGGGTTTGCAAACAATTGAACAGGACTGAGCAACTCACACTTGCATTTCACTTTTCCTTCCCACACAGCTGACTGTCCAGTATGAGGTTTTCTACTCACTAATGTCAAAGACTGTTGTTATGAAGAAATTCTAGTCATAGGAAAAATCATAGCTTCCCCAGCCCTATCCTTTACTTTACAAAAAGAAACCAGAAAGGATAAATGTTTTCTTAAGTAAAGGATAATGTTTTCTTAAGTAAACTTTATAGGCTCTAAAAAGTTGCATTTTTAGAAAAATTTTATTCAAATCCCTTATGGTTCTGTGATGTCCTCTGTAGAAAAATATCTTTAAATAGCCTCTTTGTTTCTGAAAAATTCTTCTTCCTTTGGTCCATGAAGATTTAATTATATTCATTTTTAAAAAACCCACAGCTTTGGCCATATTTTCCTCTCCTGTTGAATTGTTGGTCTATTTTTTAGTAAAAAGATTCATGCTTTTGTCTGGATCCTTCTCTTTCTTCTTAGCCTTTCTTCAAAAATGGATGTTATGCCAATAGTCTTCACTGGGAGTGCCATAGAAAGTAATGGCTTAGAGCATGAGATTTTTGGAGTTTCAAATATTTGACCTCACAACTTTAAGTATTGTACGCCAGTGTTTACCAGAATTTTAGTCCCTAAAAAAAGGAAGATTCTGTGTGTTTGAGTTTGTGGAAATTAGGAATATATTCCTGCAGGATGATGAAAAAAATCAATGCCCTGAGGTAATGCTGATGAGTACTTGAGGCATGGGGTAATACTGTTANAATTTTAGTCCCTAAAAAAGGAAGATTCTGTGTGTTTGAGTTTGTGGAAATTAGGAATATATTCCTGCAGGATGATGAAAAAAATCAATGCCCTGAGGTAATGCTGATGAGTACTTGAGGCATGGGGTAATACTGTTATTGATCACATTTGCACAGACTTAAACAGTTGAGACAGAAAAGAACTTGATGAGCTCTGGAAAGCAGTTCGTCATCTCTAAATGTGCATCCAGAGTTGATAAAGATGTAATGACAAAGACACATGTGAAGAATTCAGATAAAATTATTTCAAATAATTATGTGCTCAAGTTGGCTAAAAACATTTTAGGAATCTTACTGAGAAAATGGGGGAGTCTGGGTCATCATCCATTTTGGTATTTATGGTAACGAGCTCTTAAAAAGCCAAAATAATATTAGGAACAATGTATTTTTTAAAAGACTAAATCTTTTCTATTTTTTTAATAACTTTTTTTAATTGAAGGAGAATTGCCTTACAATGTTGTGCTGGTTTCTGCCACACAGTAACACAAATCAGCAGTAATTGTACATGTATCCCCTCCCTCGTGCGCCTCCCTCCCCTCCTTCCAACTCACCCCTCCTTCCAACTCACTCCTCTAGGTCATCAGGAGCACTGGGCTGGACTCCCTGTGTCATATAACAGCTTATCGCCAGCTCTTTGTTTTACACAGGATAATGTATATATGTTGATGCTACTTTCTCCATTTGTCCTACCCTGTCCTTCTGATGGGTCCACAAGTGCATTCTCTACATGTGCGTCTCTATTCCTTCTCTGCAAATAGGTTCATCAGTACCATTTTTCTAGATTCCATATATATGTGTTAATATGATATTTGTTTTTTCTGTCTTCACTGTGAACAGTAGGCTCTAGGTTCATCCACCCTACTACCACTGAATCAACTTCATTCCTTTTTATGACCGAGTAATATTCTATTGTATACATATACCACATTTTTATCTATTCACTTGTCAGTGGACATCTAGGTTGCTTCCATGTCCTGTCTATTGTAAATAGTGCTGCAGTGAACACTGGGGTACATGTGAAAAGAGCAGATCTTCATAAAAATAATCAGTTTGAAATCATTCATTCGTGTCTTTTGTTCCTACAAGGACTTTATTTCCCCCCTTACCATTTTCTCTTTCTGTTGATCTTTTGCATTATTAAAATGTAATAATCACAGATATGTCTTCCTCCTCAAAGCACAGACTATGAGTAAAATTAAAGTCCTCATCAGTGTTCTTTTTCCTCCTGTCTAAACCCACCAACAGAGAAGGCAATGGCACCCCACTCCAGTACTTTTGCCTGGAAAATCCCATGGATGGAGGAGCCTGGTGGGCTGCAGTCCATAGGGTCGCTGAGAGTTGGACACGACCCAGTGACTTCACTTTTACTTTTCACTTTCATGCATTGGAGAAGGAAATGGCAACCCACTCCAGTGTTCTTGCCTGGAGAATCCCAGGGACGGCGGAGCCTGGTGGGCTGCCATCTACGGGGTTGCACAGATTTGGACACGACTGAAGTGACTTAGCAGCAGCAGCAGCAAACCCACCAACTTTAAATATGCACATACAGTCATATCACATATAGTTCTTTGTACTGTTAAAAAGGTAAAGTCTGTGCAATTTGTGATGATTTATCACATGGTAGAGTTTTATTCATAATTCACTTCTTTTTTTCAACATATTATCATTTTATCAGAGGCTCGGTCCCACATTTGATAATGTAGGAAATAGCAATTTTGTAAAACAGGTGAAATACAAATAATAGTGATATTCATGAAATGATAAGTAAGAATTAAGCCAAGAACTTCCATTAACTGTATTCACAATTTATTTCTGTGTTCTATGTTCTAGGTACTGTTTTAAGGACTATACAGTCATTATCTCATGTAATCCTCACAACCACTTTTTTAGATAGGTACTATTTATATCTATTTTTTAAAGATTAAAATTTGAGGTCCAGTGAGGTTGAGCAATTTTCTCTTGGCCAAATAGCTAATTACAGAATCAGCATTTGAACTAAGAGTTCTGACTTCAGAGTCCAGGTCTTTAGCATGACATGGGTAGACGCTCTTGTTTGTTAACTTAAAACTTCTTTGTAATTATAAAATGCAATACATGCTAATAATGAACAATAATAAGACATATAAGTTGTTAAAACCTCAGACTATGGTAAAATTGCTAAAGTTGATGCTAGTCCCTACTAACCCACCAGTTTTCATGGGCTTCCCTGAAGGTTCATGGGTAACGAATCTGCCTACAATGGAGGAGATGTGCCTCCAATCTCTGGATCAGGAAGATCCCCTGGAGAAGGAAATGGTAACGCAATCTAGTATTCTTGTCTGGGAAATTTCTTGGACAGAGGATCTGGCAGGCTACAGCCCATGGTGTCACAGGACTTGGACACAACTTAGTGACTAAACCACCCTGGTAAAATTGATTTAAATTGATGCTAGTCCCTACTAACCCACCAGTTTCCAAAGACAATGGCTACTATTAGAATTTGTTGTATATTATTTGTCACATTTCTGTACCTTGTGACTAAGTTAATTATATGTTGTGGATCTTTTTCCATGAAGGGACAGATGGTTCTGCCTTCATTTATCTTACTGGTTCTATAGTATGGATATACCATAATTTATTTAGTTGTTATATAATTCATTGCTATTTAGATTATTTATAGTTATGAAAAAATAGAAAGCTATATAGAAATAAATATCCTAGTCTTTACCATCTCTGTAAATTCAAATTTCATTTTTCCAGTTGAGGAGGCACCAAACCTTGGCATTGTCCTCTTTCTATAACACAGAAATTGTTGTATCCAATTCAACAGCAAATCCTATGATTTTTATGTATATGCAGATTCTATTTTTTAAACAGATTGGCCATTTCTCTGCATCTCTCACTACCAGCATCTGATCTAAACCATCATTGCCTGTTACCTAGGTTATTGTTAGCATCTTCTATCAGTGTCTCTTCTTCCCACCAGCAGCCAAGAGTCATTTTTTAAAAACTCAGTCAGATAAAAACCACTGTGGTCAAAGTTCTTCAGTGTCTCCCCATTTAAGTTGCTAAAACCCAAAGTGTTTGCCATGGTCTTTAAGACTCCCCATAAACCAGCATCCTAGCCCTTGACCTCTACCACTCTTCCCCCATAATCACAGCACACCAGCCAGACTGAAATATTTGCTATTTCTTGAATGTCATAAGCACAGTTTTTCCTTAGAATCTTTGCCTTTGTTTCCACTGCATGGAAACCTTCAAGTCCTACCCCTCCCCCATTCTTGCCCAGCTCCTTATTTCTGTTCAAATGTTGCTTTATCCTATTTGTCCAATGAGTGTTGAATGGACATATGTATCCATCCGAATAAATGCTTGTGTAGAATACATTTCTAGATGCAAAATTGCATCCTTTTGCACTAATTGCAGTTGTTTGTCTTTTCCAAATCCTTTATTATACTCCTCCCTCCCACACCTTTGCCTGTTTTATTTTCGTGTTCTCATGCCCCTCTTCAGAATGGTTCTGTGAGTCTGTCTGCTGTTTCTACCGTGGAAGGCCGGCTTGAGTTCTCTCCCTCCTAGGATCTCAGGAGGAAAAGGAAGCACTAGGCAGCTGGTCTGATCCCCGCGGGCCTCTTCACAAGGCTGTGATTTCAAGAGTGACCTTAGTGTATGACAGAGTTGTTATTAAACAATTTAATAGATGCAAGAATCACTTCATACTTCAGTCACCATTTATTTCTCCCCAAATGTCTGGCACTAAGTTGTAAATACTCAGTAGCACAAGGAAAATCTATAGAAAAAAAAAACTGATTTATCGTATTGGTTTAAAATTTCTAGAACATATATTGAAATCGTGATAGATCAAAGACATCCTGGAATTTTAATCATGAAATAAAATCCCTGTCTGTGTGTACCTTTTTAAAAAAATTACAGTACATTTGCTTTTCCTTATTACTATCTTTTAAAGAAAATAATCTGAGTATTGGTAAACATTAGGTAATTTGTGATTTGCTTTATCTTTTGGATCGGTGAGATAACAATGATAACCATGAGTAACTGGAATCATAAAACCATGGAAATTTTGTAGACGAGCTCCTTTATTTCATTTCTTAATTTTACAAAAAGGGAAACAAATCTTCAGCAGTTAGGTGACTTATTCAAGGTCACACGGCTAGTTAATGGCACAGGCGGGTCTTCTGACTCCCCAAATAGTGCTTAACAGTATCCATGGAGCAGTGTCTATGAACCATGCTCTGTGATACAATGAAATTCTATCCGCTAGATAATTCCTGTTCCTTCCAATTGTCCTGACACCCTGCCGTTTATTTAGATGACGTGATTTGGCCTCCTATTTCTTCTGGAGCTGGCGGGATAAGGATCACCCTATTAGGGTGCTTAATTTTGTGCTAATGATCCTTCTTTCTGTCTGAAGTCTTCAGGTTACCGTTTTCTCAAAGGAACTCTGTGCCGCTTGTCCTTTTCCACTCGCTGCACGATGTGCACATTGGTGCCTCCTGCAGCCTTCCTCTTTTTAATTGCCTCTCCTTCCTAATGAAGCCTGTATCAGCTCCAGTGCTAATTGAACTTCGTCCTTCATTCAGACTGTATTATTAAACAAATAGTCACAGTGTTTGGTCTCACTTTAATAGGATGTTTGCTTAACATCAAAAACTTATTAGTAGTCCATTGAAAAGGCAATTAATGGAGGACATGTGGGTAAGGAAATTGAACTAGTTTGCAGCACAGGACAAAAGAATGGCAAAGACACTCTTGGTGTGCTGAGGTTTAACTGTCTGTGTCCTGGAAATTGCAAACTGATGATTAAATTAGTGTTGTCAACCCAAGTCGATAGTTACTTTTTTATATGAAGTAATATATACATGTTTGATTTTGAACTGAAGGATAAGCTGGTTGTGTGTCTCCCTTGATCCTAACTAGTCTCTCTTTTTCTTTTTTAGCATATAGACCTAAATTTTGTTGTTTTTGTTGTTTAGTCCCTAAATTGTTTCTGACTCTTCCGGGACCCCAGGGACTGTAGCCCTCCAGGCTCCTCTGTCCATGGGATTTTTCAGGCAAGAATATTGGAGTGGGTTGCAGTTTCCTTCTCCAGGGGATCTTCCTGACCCAGGGATTGAACCCACATCTCCTGTGTTGGCAGGTGGATTCTTTACCTTTGAGCCACCCAGGAAGCCTAGATTTAAATTTATCATTATATAGGATATTGATAGGTTAGAAGAAGCAAGCACCTTATCTATAATTTTGTCACCCAGAGATAACTGTTAATAAGATTTTGGTGTATACTCTTCCATGCTCCATTTTAACACACATCTACCGGCTCAGAATTGGATCATCTACCGTATTGATCTATTGTTTGTTAAATTTTAATTGGTGGTATGTCCTGGACAATGAGTAGAGACCTATGTATCATATTCAATTGCTTGAGCACACTTTCTTGGACAGATAGGCTGTAATTTATTTCATCATATTGTTGAAGGCTTAGAAACAAGTGCTTCTTGCCTTGATCTATTGTTTGTTAAATTTTAATTGGTGGTATGTCCTGGACAATGAGTAGAAACCTATGTATCATATTCAATTGCTTGAGCACACTTTCTTGGACAGATAGGCTGTAATTTATTTCATCATATTGTTGAAGGCTTAGAAACAAGTGCTTCTTGCCTCTTACCTGTTTGTTTGCATAGCCTTAATTGAGCATCATTATTTGGGTAATATTAATATTAGGAAATCAAATTATCTGTGATATGAATATATGCAGTATTCAGTGTTGTGAAAATGCAGATTTATATCCTATGTAGCAACTTTTATGAGGATCAAATTTCCTTTACTTGTAATTATACCAATAAAATCATGATACGACAGGAGGCTGATCAAGAAATAGTCTTAAGATAATGGCTTAAAGTATAGATTTCATCCTACCAGTGAACTCATGAGGATAAATGATACCTGGGTTCAAAGGGAACAAAGTCTAAAAATATGAACCTAATGATATTTGGCAATTGGGTAAGGCAGAGCAGACCAAATTCTTTTTATGATCCATGTTAAATAGATATGAGAGAAGAGGAACCAATAATGGGTTACTCCATTTGTTCCACAGACCTTGGATATGACTGTGAAACTCCCATCTGCACTAATGTGAGTCATGCATGGCTGAGTCCCCAAGCAATATTTAGTAAATGAATAGTATTACTGCCTGGCAGGGACCCTTTTAGAAAGTGCTGTTGTTTGGAAGAACCTAAATAGATATATATACTCTGGCTTAGCTAGGATTATGATGCATAAAATGTTGGTAATAGGTTTAAAAGATTAGCATAGACTGTTGCTTTTCCTTGAGTTCATTCCTTATATATAAAAAATTAAATGTTATTCCTAATGTCATCATAAAAGTAAGACTGGAGGATTATCGATTTTTGGAGGCTTTTACTAGATAGCTTGATAATTGACTCTCAAGTTTTTTAGCACTGGGCCCTGGGTTTTCTGTTTACCTTGCTCAGGCAATTTAATGTAATTAATTTTAATAGCTGTATTTACTTTTAGGGTTTATACTGGGGTAGAAAGATACCTCTAGACAGAACCTCATAGAATTATTTCCTTTCTTTGAATCAAAACCATGCAATAGTTTAAAATAAGAATTTCTCTAAATTAAATGAAGAGAGCAGAGCGCAACATCTTTTAACATGTTTACAACTCCATGAGATAAAGATGTCTGTGGATTGGAAAGAGAAACAGAGATGAAAGTAGTTAACATATTAGATGGTAAATTGATACATGTTTTTAGTAAAGAATAAATACAAATTGTGGAAAGAGGGCTTTAGATAGGAGTTTTTTTGAATGCTTCCAGAAAGCTGTGAGTTGCTCATCTGTCAAAGATTTGGCTAGAAAAATAGTCATTGATCGCGTTGACTCATAAATGTAATCAGTCAGAAATCCCATGTTGCTCCGTAGGCTTCTAAGAGAAAAGGAAAGAAACAAAAGCTGAGAATAATGAAAGATGCATTCTCTAGCACTGGCAAAGCCTACCTCCTCTTTCTGCTCTTCCTTCTCTTTATTTTTATATCCACAAACTTGATGGTGATTGTCTTTTAGGAGATGTGTTTTCATCATATGATACGGATCTCTCAGTGTATCTTAGGCTGACACTTTGTTCCTTTTACTCTGGTAATTAAATTAGCTACAAATATTTTAAAGAAGACAGTTATAGGACTTCCCTAGCACTTTAGTGGTTAAGACTCCATGCTTCCACTGCAGGGGCATGGGTTTGATTCTCAGTTGGGGAACTAAGGTCCCACATGTTGTGCAGAGTGGCCAAAAAAAGAGAGAAAAGTTATAATCAGAGGATTCTTCTACTTTCTGTTGTTAAAAGGATTTGTATTAAACATCCAAACTATGACTTTTTAATAGAACACGTGATCCTTGAAAAAGAAACCCATAAAGTAAAAAGAAAACAAGAATAATTGATAATTCCTTTGTTTGGGGCTGAATCAGTTCTTCAGGCGAGAATACTGAAGTGGGTTGCCATTTCCTTCTCCAGGGCATCTTCCGGACCTGGGTATCAAATTCAGGTCTCTGTTGTCCACCTGCACTGCCAGGCAGGTTCTTTATCACCAGTGCCACCTGGGAAGCCCTCATCATAGTATTAAATGGTTTTAGTTCATCCCAGTCTTTTTTTCTGTCCAATATGGGTACACATTATATTATTGATACTATAATAGAATAATGTTGTGATAAACCCTTCTGTTTGATATCGTTTGGTTCTGATGGTTTCCTTTGGGCTAACTTTAACTTTAAATTTTTAAGTCACTTTGGGGCTTAGGATTGAAGAAAGAGATTGTTGATATTGAAGCTGTTGATTAGAAGAGGGAAGGAGTGATGACTTTATTTCCTCCATTCTGGTAATCTCACTCAGCACTTTTGTTGATAGTGTGAGATTGACTCTGGCTTAATTCTGAGGACCTGAGTTCATAGTGAGGGCATGCTCAGCTGCTCAGTTTTGTCCCACTCTTCGCGACCCCATGGACTGTATCCCTCCAGGCTCCTCTGTCCATGGAACTTTCCAGGCAAGGATACTGGAGTGGTTTGCCGTGCCCTTCTCCAGGGGATCTTCCTGACTCAGTGATTGAATCCACATCTCCTGTGTCTCCTGCATTGGCAGGCAGATTCTCTACCACGGAGCCACCCAGGAAGCTCTAGTCAGGGCATATAAGGAAGAAAAAGTTAAGAAAAGATTCTTATGCATGTAAATCAGTCCTTAAAAGTTGTGTAGAAAAAGGAAAGCTTATTTGAGATTGTTATATGCTATAAATATTCTGATCTATAAATTTGATTGTTTTCATTAGGGAAAATATGAATCACAGAGTGTTCTGGGTATTCTTTCTTTGAAAGAGAACACGAGTTTAGTAATAGAGACTCACAAATGCAGAGATAAGAGAAATAGGAAGTTTTGCTTTTGTAGACATACTGAAGTGGAAAATAGAAAAGGCAAAATCAACAACAGTAACAACAAAAAATTGCCACATCCATTTGGACTAAAAGACACATATATATAACACAACTTTCCAAGCATAAAATGGAAATTCTAACCAAGGGAGTGAAAGGAATATCTTTTGAAAAATTGCTGAAATAGGGCTGCTGTAGAAATAGTTTTATTTCCCCTTTAGAAGATCTATTTACTACAATTCTGGGAATGAGACTGATGATTTTGAATAAAACATAGAGCCATTTAAGATGTGCACAGTACCAGAATTTATGAAGACTGGTTCGAATTAGAACTAAATGTCACCAGCAAATAGGAGCCCACAGAAATGTACATTTCATTTATTGTATTGGGAACTGGGGAGGGGAACAGGGATGGGCTTACTCTCACAGCTCTTTTCTACAGCACTAATTTGTATGAGTAGAACTTAGACCTTACAAAAGTTACAAAAGCATGCACTTCCCTAGAATCTTCTCAGCTGTTCAGATTAATTTATTAATTGGCAAGAACTGTCTCTTATACACATCTCATGGAACTTTCCAGGCAAGGATACTGGAGTGGTTTGCCGTGCCCTTCTCCAGGGGATCTTCCTGACTCAGTGATTGAATCCACATCTCCTGTGTCTCCTGCATTGGCAGGCAGATTCTCTACCACGGAGCCACCCAGGAAGCTCTAGTCAGGGCATATAAGGAAGAAAAAGTTAAGAAAAGATTCTTATGCATGTAAATCAGTCCTTAAAAGTTGTGTAGAAAAAGGAAAGCTTATTTGAGATTGTTATATGCTATAAATATTCTGATCTATAAATTTGATTGTTTTCATTAGGGAAAATATGAATCACAGAGTGTTCTGGGTATTCTTTCTTTGAAAGAGAACACGAGTTTAGTAATAGAGACTCACAAATGCAGAGATAAGAGAAATAGGAAGTTTTGCTTTTGTAGACATACTGAAGTGGAAAATAGAAAAGGCAAAATCAACAACAGTAACAACAAAAAATTGCCACATCCATTTGGACTAAAAGACACATATATATAACACAACTTTCCAAGCATAAAATGGAAATTCTAACCAAGGGAGTGAAAGGAATATCTTTTGAAAAATTGCTGAAATAGGGCTGCTGTAGAAATAGTTTTATTTCCCCTTTAGAAGATCTATTTACTACAATTCTGGGAATGAGACTGATGATTTTGAATAAAACATAGAGCCATTTAAGATGTGCACAGTACCAGAATTTATGAAGACTGGTTCGAATTAGAACTAAATGTCACCAGCAAATAGGAGCCCACAGAAATGTACATTTCATTTATTGTATTGGGAACTGGGGAGGGGAACAGGGATGGGCTTACTCTCACAGCTCTTTTCTACAGCACTAATTTGTATGAGTAGAACTTAGACCTTACAAAAGTTACAAAAGCATGCACTTCCCTAGAATCTTCTCAGCTGTTCAGATTAATTTATTAATTGGCAAGAATTAGAATCATACCTCCTACTTGCACAGAATGCAAGAAGGAAAACTTCAGACATTTAATGGAGTCATTCATGCAGCAAATCTGTCCTAGCACCTACTCTTTGCTAGCTGTCATCCTGGCCATTCTAAGTATATTACTGGACCAGACAGACAGGTCCTGTCTTTGGGAGCTTCTAGAGTTTGGAGACCTATAATACACAGAAAGAGAAATTGCTCTGTCACCAGTTAAAATTGGGTGATTGGTAGATGCTGGAGCGGACACTTTAGACTGGATAGTCAAGAAAGGCCACCGTGTCATATTTGAGAGAGTCTTCTGAAACAGTTCTGCAAGTCTTCCCTTTTCCCCTGCAATTTTGAAAAGGCCTCCTTATATGGTTTTTCCCTTTTTGTCGAGGGCTTCCTATTATGATTTGCTTTGACTGAAGAATTTTAAAGCTGAAATAAAGATGCAGTTAAAAAAAAAGTTGGAGATGTATTTTTTTATAAGTCACAGGCTCAGGTGCACCATCATTTTCTCAGCTCTAAGAAAATCTTAAATTATTTTTTATTGGAATTACTGCAGCTCTAGATCTTAATGATTGCTGAACAGGAGGTTCTTTTTTTTTGCTAAACATTAAGTAGCTGCCAGCTTCAATTTTCTTGTAGAATTTACACATTAAAAACATTGTTTTAGCAGTCGAACAAAACTGTCTCATATCCAAGGGACAGTGCCAGAGTATGACATGTGCATCTTAGTTTGATTTCTTCCCCTCCAGCCTGATTCACGAGTAAAAACTAGTGTTGCACTTTATGATTAGAGGGCTAGTGTTCAATATTAATAACTATGGAAAAATCAAATTCCAACTTCACCCTTTAATATTTTCATGCCCAGAAGTCGTATAATTCGAAAGTCTGAGAGCAAGCCAACTGCATTCCTGGTATCATTTCTTGATGATGCCATATGTTTCTTTAGAACAGAATATTAGTGCAATAATTTTGGCACTTTGGATTTCAGGGACCAGCAAATTGGTGAAAAAAGTAAAGTAAAAAATATTTATCTAGTGGTTGTTATATGTCAGACATTTTTTTTTTCCCTTGAGGATAGACAGCAGTGAACAACAAAGAAAAGAAATAGGCACAAATTACTGCCTTCACATAGAATATATTCAAATGAGGGGAAGGATTCCACAGTAAATACTCAACAAGTAATGTCAAGTGGTGATAAATATATTAAGAAGAAAAATAATAGAGAAGGGTTAAATGAGCAGTCAGGGTCAAGGTGAGGCTTACGATTTTAGAAAAGTGGAGGACTGGCTTGGAAAATTCTTACCAAGTGTTTAGTTTTGAGTATAGAATGGAAAAGGGTGAGGGAGCAAGCCAAACAGATATCTGGGTAGGTGGGACCAGCAAGTGCAAAGCCCCTGAGGCACATTCATGCCTGGTACCATTCAAGAGCAGTAAATAAATCAGTTTGGCCAGTGTAGATGGGGTGTAGGAAGGAGGTCAGATCAGAGAGGATGAGAAGAGAAGATCATATAGATCCTTAGAAGCCCTTCTAAAGACTCTCTGGCTTTTGGAGTCAAGTGGAGGGTCATCTCAGGATTGTACTCAGAGAATGCCATGATTTGACTTTATAAGAATACACTGAAGGAAAGCAAGGGAGGTAGCAGGAAGATCCATCAGGAGACTGAATAGTCCAGTCTAGAGGAGATGTTGGCTTGTACCAGAGCAATATCCGTAAACATGGTGAGAAATGGATTTTTGGATATGTTTTGAAATCACAGCCAGCATATTTTATTGTCATATTGAATGAGGGATATATGATAGGAGAGTTGAGTCCCAGGCTTTTGGCTGGAGCAACTGATGGTATAATTGTCATTTGCAGAGAATGGCTCAACTGGCTGGTGAGGGTTACAGGTGTTTAGGAGAGAATCAGGAGTTTGGTCTTGGATATGTTGGCTTGAGGTGCCCATTTGATATCTGGTAGAGATAACAGAACACTGGGAGTGAGTTGGAGGTATCTGTTAGGCAGCAGTCAGTACTGGTGAGTAAAGAACTCTCTGCTTTCCATTATGCTATTTGTGACTTGCAGAAGAATTGTTGGTGGCACCTTAGCATTGTCAGTTCAGTTCAGTTCAGTCGCTCAGTCGTGTCCGACTCTTTGCGACCCTATGAATCACAGCACGCCAGGCCTCCCTATCCATCACCATCTCCCGGAGTTCACTCAGACTCATGTCCATCAAGTCCGTGATGCCATCCAGCCATCTCATCCTCTGTCGTCCCCTTCTCCTCCTGCCCCCAATCCCTCCCAGCATCAGAGTCTTTTCCAAAGAGTCAACTCTTCACATGAGGTGGTCAAAGTACTGGAGTTTCAGCTTTAGCATCATTCCTTCCAAAGAAATCCCAGGGCTGATCTCCTTCAGAATGGACTGGTTGGATCTCCTTAGCATTGTAACCTAGTTTAAATCCAGGACTCTTAGATTTTTTTCTCTGCTGTAATTCTGGATAGGTAATGATTTTATATTTATATTTGTTTTTTATTGATACTCTCTTTCTCCTGCTACTCATCATAACTACAGTTTCTTCTTATCCTTATAGTGTTTCCTCAAGCGTGTGGCTGAGGGGGTGAAGGTCGGATACTGATTTATTGGCCACAGGAAAGCAATGCCATTTTGATTTTCCTCTTGAAAGAGGCTCTTTTTGAGAGAGTTTTTTTTTTTTTTTTACCTTTCTAATTAACCCATCTTAGAGTTGATTATGATTTTAAGCTTCATGGTGCAATAATCTGTAACATTTATATCACATCATTATCTCTTTCCAAGTACTTTGTGAGCATTTGTTAATTGCTTGCCATTCATCCCACAGCAAGTAAAGCTGAATTTACATTCATTGTAGGAGTTTCTCAACAGTAGGGGTTTGAGCCATAAAGTGACTGCCTATCAAACACCTGGCCGGTCAGGGAAAAGGGATTCATAATGCAAGTAATGATGATGGCCTCGTCTCCATTAATTAATACTATTTTAGTACCTGTAGCATTCTCCTCATAAAACCCAGAACCCCAAATGAAAGAAGTGTTTTCTTTCCCTGGAGATCATAAATGATATGACTAACTTGATGAACAGATGGGCCAGTATTAAGCACCAAGAGGATAAATGAGGCAGTGGACCAAAGTTGCCTTAAACACTTCTAATTATGAAAATGGGGAACTTTTACCCCAGAGGTCTTTAAAACAGTACTCAGTAATCTGGTCCAGTGAGAGTAGAAGGACCTGGCTGGCTGGCTAAATATGAAGGCAGCTTCATTTTTACTTGTGTTGTTGGAGGACTCAGGTGAATGTATTTTATTTATTTCAATTCACTCATTGGGAAATTTATTGACATGCTCTATATGATATATACTTCATAGGCTCAAGAAGATATAGGAATGTATAAAATGGACTAACACCCCTTACGGAACTTTCTAGGGTGGAGATAATGTAATTAACATTTATTGATGCTTTCCATTGCTAGACCTGCTTCTGTTCCTACATCTAAGAAATCATTTGATAACAGTTGTCTTATTATTATACACATTTTGCAGAAAAGAAAACTAAGGTACCAAGAGAAGAAGTTATTTGTTCAAATGCATTGTTAGTATGTGGTGGGACTTCAAAGAGAACCATGCTACTTCAACTTAATTTTGTTTTCTCCATGAAGTATTGGAGATAAAGGGGGTAGTTGGTTTGAATAATTCACATTGCTACTTAAAATGATAACATTCAGCATATTGATTTTAAATTCTTGGGAGCCAGAATGTATGCATCCGGAATTATGTCATAGGTCAGAGAAAAAAATGGTTTCACCTTGTTTTTCTCCAAGTTTTTGCCTTGGGCTAATAGGACATGGGTTACTCTATTCTCACATATTCTCTTTCCTGTTCATCTATATTTAATGAAGACAGCTGGTTCTTTGAGATAAATCTTATTTCTAGGATTTTGGGAGATGATAATTCAGGGCTAGCCTTAGGCAAAATTGTAAAGTATGTTGAATTTAGGGATCTTTGAACATCTTAGTCTCTCCCTATGTTCCCACCTTTTTACTTAGTTGTATGACCCCTTCTTTCATTTCTGCAAACAAAATGAATAATAATAGCTTAAATTTAACTCTCTTTCCCCCCACAATAACTTTACATTTGTGTGTTTCAAGAGGGATTCTGCTTTTTATGATGAAATTTCGTGCAAATAATAGATCACGATTGAGGCCTTAAAGAATTTTTCAAAACATCTTTAATGTCTTTAAAGAATTATGATGCAGCAGAAAGAGCAGAGACTTTCATGCTGGGTGAGAGTCACTGTCATGTGGTACTCTTTGTGACCCCATGGACACTGGGTTTTAATTCTGACCCAGTCATTTCTAAATTTTGAGTTGCTGGGCAAAGTATTTCAGTCATGGGAGGCTTATGTTCCTCATCTAATTAGGATGAAATAATTTCCTATATATGTGCAATGTCTTTTTTCTATATCTGGTACTCATTCAGTTCAGTTCAGTCGCTCAGTCATGTCCAGCTCTTTGCAACCCCATGAATTGCAGCGTGCCAGGCCTCCCTGTCCATCACCATCTCCCGGAGTTCACTCAGACTCACGTCCATCGAGTCNGTTCCTGTGTCCTTCCAGTGATTTCTGGATCGCCCACAGCTGTTTGTAGTAGCAAAGTAGGCCGAAATAAAATGCCCAGCAGGAGGAAGTCGGCTGTGAGTTTTGTTGTTCAGTCGCTACATCCTGTCCGACTCTTTGCGACCTCATGGACCACAAAGCTGTAGTACACCTAAATGCTCTGCGGCCACTTAAAATAATTCTGTGTGTGACTATTAATGTAGGGCTTCCCGGGTGGCTCGGTGGTAAAGAAAGGCTTGCCGGTGCAGGAGACAACGGGGTTCCATCCCTGGAGAAGGAAACGGGGCACCCCACTCCGCTGTTCTTGCCTGGGAAATCCGGGGACAGAGAAGCCTGGATAGCTACAGTCCACGGAGTCGCTAAACATGGACTTATTTATTTATTAATGTGGAAAGCCATTGATACTGTGTTAGAAGATCCAAGTCGTAGCTTGTGTTTTTACTTTTTAAAGGGGATTTGGGTGTGGGGGCGGGGGTGTTGTCTGCAAAGTATGCACAGTAATAGTGATGTCCCTCCCACACACACCTTTTTTTCCCAGCGGTGCAGAGACTTGAGAGATCTTAGTTCCCCCTCCAGGGGTGGAACCCAGGGCCACCCGCAGTGGAAGCGCTGAGCCCCACTGAACCTCCAGGGAATTTCCTCCCACCCTTATTTTTGCTTAGTTTTGTTTCCTATCTTGTCTACAGTATGCAAAAATAAGCCTTTCTAATAATAAACATGTTTACTTTTAAAATTTATTTTCAGATCGTGCGTGGTGCTCAAAATATCACACCCAGTGTCTGACAAGAATGGAGACAGGAATAGAGTAAAGAAAAATGTAGACATTTATTTCTAAGTCTTCGAAAAATTCAGCAACTTATTTGCTCAGAGCTGACTGAATTTATGAAGGGAAAAATAACATGAGCGTATTTTTTAAAATGCAAGAAGTCAGAAGGCAGTATTTAATGGAAGAGCAAACTCATTGGAAAAGACTCTGATGGTGGGAAAGACTGAAGGCAAAAGGAGAAGGAGGGAGACAGAGGATGAGATGGTTGGATGGAATCACCAACTCAATGGACATGCATTTGCGCAAACTCTGGGAGATAGTGAAGGACAGAGGAGCCTCGTGTGTTGCAGTTCACGGGGTCGCAAAGAGTCAGATCTCACTTAGGGACTGAACAACTACAGCTCATGTGCTGTCCCAGATGAGTTTTGTGTCCTTTTTCCTCTTTCAATTTTTGGTCCTGCTGGGCAGCTTGCAGGATCTTAGTTCTCCAACTAGGGATTGAATCTGCACCTTCATCTCTTAGCAATGAAAGCATGGGGACCTAACCACTGGACTGCCACTGAATTCCCTGTCCTTTTCTCTCCTTTAGATAAAGGGTTGACTATATACTCTGCATCTGAACCTGTCAGAGTATTTGTTTCTTTCTGAGCAATGTCTCTTGAAGCATTTTTTTCCCAAGTAGAGTGCTTTGCCGTCTTTCCCAGCTCTAGAGGATTTGGGAGGAACTTAGCTTTTCTTGGTTAGTAATGGATTTAAACGTGTCTGGAAATACACTTTTTCTAAAATTGTTCCCTAATATGACCCTGAGTCATCCTTAATCCAAGGCCTAGTCCACCACTTCTTAGTACGACCTTCTTTCAATGATAGTAGAGTTACTTTAAGAGAAATTAAAACAAACGTGGTTATAAAATACAACTAAAACTTATTGAGTGAGAAGTACCCAAATTTGCTCTCTCCTCTCTTCATTGATATACAGTGTTTTTGAGTCACAGTGTGAAAAGACNGAGAAGCATATGAGGATGATGAAGATCATCCTTGGGGTGGTGTTCAGTGTCAGACCTCTTAGTAGGGCCTGTGAATAACACTCACTGCTGGTGTTTTATTTGCAGTAGTGATTGAGTGAAAGACTATAATCATAATATGCTCACTGCTTGCTTTTGTTTTAATATTCAACTATAGTAGTGTTTAAAAGTTAAATGAAGAATAAACTCGAATATAAAAGCTCAAAAAAAAAAAGAAAAAAATAAAAATACAGTTTAAAAGGAGGCTCTAGTTAGATGTTGAAGGATGGGAAGAATTTGAGGTAAGTGAAATGGTAAATAGGAAGTTTCAACCGGAAATGCCCCATGGCATTTTAACTTGAAATTATAGATTGTTTAAAACGAGTTCTGTCTGTATGGTTAGACAGGAAAATAAACATCTCAATCGTCTCAAACAAACATCTCAAAGAATCGTTAGTTTTTGTGCTAATGTCAGCATTCAGACGTACTTCTGCACACGCATACAGTTCTGCACACTGAAAAGTTCAATGGAAGACAAATTTAGACTTGTATGATGGGGGTCGACCTCCTGCTTATATTAATAGTTTTGAGAAAATGATCCAGGGAAGTTCCTTTTATTCCCCCCCCCCAAAAAAAAAGAAAATTATTTTTGAGGATCTAGGATGAATTGTTAATTTGCGGTAGAAACAACCAATCAGTTGAGATAGGCAGTTAAAAAGCTCTGATTGAATTTAGAACCGTAGTGAGGTCTGAGGCATTGATCCAATGACAGAGGAGTGTCTTCAAAACATGTTGTTTCCAGAAGGCAGAACTACTAGGAAGATACTGCAGTAGAGATCCACTACTCTGAAGTGGATGGAAGAGGACACAATGAAGACTGTGTCCCTTGTGTTGTCNTTTCACTTTCATGCACCTGTCTCTTATACACATCTAGATGTGTATAAGAGACAGTCCAATGACAGAGGAGTGTCTTCAAAACATGTTGTTTCCAGAAGGCAGAACTACTAGGAAGATACTGCAGTAGAGATCCACTACTCTGAAGTGGATGGAAGAGGACACAATGAAGACTGTGTCCCTTGTGTTGTCTGATACTCCCTCTGCAATGTTTTTCCTCTGAATTTGGTATTTGTCAAAATGCTTTGTGCCTCCATTCACAGGATCCTCAAATCTAAGAGTATTGCCTGTTGGATTAACACAAGTACAGAGAAAAATTGCTTTAACAGCTCATTGTTATCTGTAAAACGTATGAACTTTATATATTTTCCCTCCTCTATTCTTTCTATGGGAGAAGGAAACGACAACCCACTCCAGTATTCTTGCCTGGAGAATCCCATGGACAGAGGAGCCTGGCAGGTTACAGTCCATGGGGTTGCAAGAGCTAGACACAATTTAGCAGCTAAACTATTCTCTCTATAACTTCTTTGTCTGCTTCTGAGGCTTATTACTTCCTGGTCACAAAGTGGCTGCAAAATGTAGAGAAATAAAATCTTGACAGAATTCTGTTCAAGGTAAGAAGTAGAGGTTCTGTCAGGGTAGCTAGAGACAGATCTCCTCATGTTCTTCTCTTTTAAGGCACACAGAGAATCTCAAAACTCTAGCAGATCCATATTCTTGTAAAAATTAACTTCATTGGGGAATAATCTAAGTAAAGCTCACCAAATTTAAGGATGCACATTAAGTTTTCACAGTGTATACAGTCATGTAATAACACCACCATCATGAAGAAAAAAATCTTACTTTCAAAAAGTTGATGTTCCCTTTTAATGGGTCCAGTTAGGGTGCAGTGCTGACATCCTTCTTTCAATAAGGATATTTTCATATAATCATTAGATCTTAATGAAAGCTGCCATTACGATAAAACTTATTTTATTGCTTACATTTATTAAGTGCTTACGGTATTATCATCACTACAGTATTAGACATACACTATCTCCTTTTATTCCTGGAATGGCTGTATGATATAGGCTTAGTTAACAAGGCTGCTATTAGTCTGTATGGTGTCTTTGTGTGAAGCAGAGAAAGGAGGTCCCTCTGGTTGGAAGGAGGGTGCAAGTCTGACTAAGTAGAATAGAGATGGATTTGGATCCCTTCTTTCTCCCTAAACCAGACCCTTTTGTGGAGTACATCTGTGTTGCCTCTGGATTAGGCAGCCTTGGCATTTGTTCCCATTTTACAATATGAAAACCTTAGTTTTAGGGGAGTGGATCAGCCTTTTCCTGGCTGAAGATGATGGGGCATTTCTTGGCTTTTGACAGTAGGGTGGTAGCATCTTTAAAGGATCTATGAAGAAATGTTCATGACTAAACAGTTACTGATTATCCTCTTCAAGTTTTGGCTGGTTCGTATTAGCTGTTTACCCACTCCCATGTAATTCTTCAGGTTTATCTCATCAATTTATTCACATGAAATAATTTTATTAGTTATTATACTCTTAACAACTATTATGTAATGAAAATGTTAGTCATATCTGCCTCCTTATGATGCTGTGGACTGTAGCCCGTGAGGTTGACAGGAAATCTAAATCACCGTAATGCACCATGGCGGTCTTAGTCACTAAACTGTGTCTGACTCTTTGTGACCCCATGGACTAGTAGCCTGGAAAGCTTCTCTGACCATGGACTTCTCCAGGCAAGAAATACTGGAGTGGGTAGCCATTCCTGTCTCCAGGGGATCTTCCTGACACAGGGATCAAACCTGGTTTCTTGCACTGCAGGCAGATTCTTTACCGTCAGGGGTGACAGAGGATGAGATGGTTGGGTGGCATCACCGAATCAATGGACATAAGTTTGAGCCAACTTTAAGACATAGTGAAGGACAGGAAAGCCTAGTGAGGTTGACAGGAAATCTAAATCACCGTAATGCACCATGGCGGTCTTAGTCACTAAACTGTGTCTGACTCTTTGTGACCCCATGGACTAGTAGCCTGGAAAGCTTCTCTGACCATGGACTTCTCCAGGCAAGAAATACTGGAGTGGGTAGCCATTCCTGTCTCCAGGGGATCTTCCTGACACAGGGATCAAACCTGGTTTCTTGCACTGCAGGCAGATTCTTTACCGTCAGGGGTGACAGAGGATGAGATGGTTGGGTGGCATCACCGAATCAATGGACATAAGTTTGAGCCAACTTTAAGACATAGTGAAGGACAGGAAAGCCTGGCATGCTACAGTCCATGGAGTCACAAAGAGT
Source organism: Oreotragus oreotragus (assembly GCA_006410675.1). Taxonomy (NCBI): domain Eukaryota; kingdom Metazoa; phylum Chordata; class Mammalia; order Artiodactyla; family Bovidae; genus Oreotragus; species Oreotragus oreotragus. The sequence goes on along the minus strand of SJYX01005919.1, from coordinate 279,843 downwards.
TGGACACAGCTTAGTGACTGAAGAACAACAACTATTGTAGTTACTGTTTGTTCATGGAAACTTAAATAATTCTGTTTATGTTTTTAGTTGGATTTTTTTTTTTTAAATTTTTAGTTGACTAGTTACTGGCATCCTGTATGAATGTGTTTGTTTGCATTCAGATACATGAATAACTCTATAAGTTTTCCTGTTTTTGATAAAATTATTCTTCTTAAAACCCTCAAGGCTCTTTGAATAACCATGTATCTTCTTTTATTAGTCATAGAAGGTTATTGGGTTCTATTAAATTGCTTGATGATGCCTTAACATAAATGACAAAGTCTGGTCCAACATGATGTGCCTTGTACAATTTTTACATAATTTTAGATTTTGAAGCTGTCATGGAATATCTCAGGGGAAATATCTTTAGGAGTTACAAAACAATGGTTTTTGAAATAAATTGTTTAGAGGTTGTCAGTCTGTATTAGATTTTGTGAATGTATCCTGTAATTGGAATTTTCTTCTTTTTCCTGATGTTGAGAGCAAGTAAATTAAAATCAGATGTTCATTTCTTGCTATTTAAATCCAAGGTTTACTTATCTTTTTTGAAAAATGGGTATAATTAGATCTCTTGCATAATTTACTTTACTCTAAAAAAACTGTATACAGATTAGCAAGAAACTAGAAATGTGGACAGAAAAGACTGTCCAATAGAAAATGATTGATTAGTTAGTTGAAACTGTTAAAGTAGTAGTGTCATTTTTATGCTATAGGTGTATAGAACAAGTAACAACCTAGAGTATCTACTGTGTGTTAAAATCAGAGGCTGTCAATTCCTTTGAGACACACTCCTGTTTTTGGAGTAAACTTGTTTCAGTATTTCTTTGCTTTTGTTTTTGTTTCTCAGATAATGCTTTTCCTTGAGATGACATGGGAGATCTCTAAAGCAAAGGGTTTCTTTCCTAATTTCCTGTGTCAAGATGTGAATCTGAGATAATAGATTACTCTAAAGTTGTTCTTCTCTTAATGTAGTTCTCAGACCATTACCATGATTTGAGATCTTGTTAGAAATGCGAGTTTTAAGGCCCAACCGAAGCCTACTGAATCAGAAACTCTGGGATGGACTCAGGGATCTATCTTTGCTTTAAGAAGCCTCCCAAGGGATTCTGATGGATGCTAAGGTTTTAGAACTACCACCTGCCATAAAGAAAATTTAGTATACCCTATTTACCTAGGTTGCTATTAGTTACTAAAATATTTCACTCCTGGGAATAGAACTTCTCAGTTGGATATGGACTTGTTCAGGTTTACTAGGTAATGCTGAATACTTTTATAAATGCTTGTGCCAATTTAGGTTACCACCAGTCTTACTCAAAGTCTTGCTGTCTTTGAGCCTAACTTTGTCAGACACTTTAATTTCTGCAAATCTGATGGGTGTGCAATGGTATCAAGTTGTAGTTTTAATTTGACAGATCCCTAAAAATGGCAACCCACTCCAGTATTCTTGCCTGGAGAATCCCGGGGATGGGGGAGCCTGGTGGGCTGCCGTCTATGGGGTCACACAGAGTCGGACACGACTGAAGTGACTTAGCAGCAGCAGCAA
>SJYX01005919.1:260602-275108 GCA_006410675.1 Oreotragus oreotragus | reverse complement strand
GAGTGTCACCACATCAGGCTTATCCGCCTGGTTGATTAATGACTGAGTCGCTCCCGCAGGGATCGAGGGCAGAGAAGAGATGTGTTTCCAGGCAGACTGTCCCCTGTCTCAGGAGGGACACTCTGGCCCTTCTCTCTCTCAGGAGCCACCCTCTCAGGTGAGTTTCTGGAGGCTGGAGTCACAGGGGCCTTCTTTTCTTGGCTGTGTCTGCGGCTCCCCACGTGGGCTCCTCGGCTTATTTGGCTGTGCTGGGTTTTTTCCCATAATTTTAATGTAGTCAAAATCATTTGTCTTTTCCTTTAATGATTTTTGTTTCTGTGATTTATTTAGAAAATTATTTTCAATCCAGAAAACAGAGCTGTTTTCTGTTTTTTCTCTAGAAGGTGTTGAATGTTATATCTTAGCATTTAGGTTTTTAATCCATGTTAAAATTATGCATGTACATGTATGCACATTTTATTGAGGGTATAATTCACATAAAACATACTCACTTACAGTATGCAGTTTGGATTTTGACAAATATATATTCTCATGTTGCCACCACCACAGTCAACATGTAGGACATTTTCATCACCTCAGAAAGCTCCTTTGTTTTGCTTTGTAGTCAGTCCCACTAACTCTTCTGACCCCAAGCAACCACTGATATGTGTTATAACCAGAGGTTCATTTTATCTTTTCTAGAGCTTTCTATAAATGGAACTGAACAGTATATATTTTGTATTTGGCTTCTTTCACTAAGCAAAATATATTTGAGTTTTGCCCATATTGTTTGTTAACCCACTCCAGTACTCTTGCCTGGAAAATCCCATGGGCAGAGGAGCCTGGCAGGCTACAGTCCATGGGGTCGCAAAGAGTCAGACACGACTGAGCAAATTCACTTTCACTTTTCACTTTCATGTTGTTCTATGTAGCACTACTTCATTTTTTTTATTCTTTTTTTTTTGCTGAATCCTATTTCATTCCACTGTGTGAATATTCCACAATTTGTCTGTCCATTTATCTCTTCCCAGTTTTTTTTGGCTATTGTGAATCAACCCAGGAATGGTGAGTTTATGTTTAATTTTAGAAAAACTGCCAGACCGTTTTCCAAAGTAATTGTACCTTTCTGCATTCCCACTCAGAGAAGGTGATGGGAACCCACTCCAGTACTCTTGCCTGGAATAACCCATGGATGGAGGAGCCTGGTAGGCTGCAGCCTATGCGGCTGCGAAGAGTTGGACACGACTGAGCAACTTCACTTTCACTTTTCACTTTCATGCACTGGAGAAGGAAATGGCATCCCACTCCAGTGTTCTTGCCTGTAGAATTCCAGGGACGGTGGAGCCTGCTGGGCTGCTGTCTGTGGGGTCACACAGAGTTGGACATGACTGAAGCGACTTAGCAGCAGCAGCAGCAGCATTCCCACTGGCCATGTGTGAGGGTTCCAGTTTCTTCACATTCTGGCCAATCCTTGGTACTGTCAGTGATACTAATTTCAGGCATTCACATGTGTCTGTGGTAATATCTCAGTGTGATTTTAGTTTGATTTTTCTTATGTGTGGAAGAGATTCAGTTTGATTCTATTTTTCCCTATGACCAGCCCATGGTCTCAACATCATATACTGAATAAGGCAAAATTTCTTTATTAATATGCAATGATAGTACTCTCATATACTGAGGTGATACTAAATGTAAAAACTGGTATGAAAGTGGGTACTCTACTTTTTTATGGCTTTCAGTAAAATGTTAGTTGAACATGTGCATTTAACTTCAGACTTTTAATATTTAATAAACTTCCCTTAGTACTTGGAATGATTGTTAGTTTTCTTGTCTAGCATCATACTCCATTTCCTCTCATTTAGAAAATTTCTTAGCCATGAATTTTAAAAATTGTTCTTTTTTAAAAGAGTATTTTATCTAGAGATTTAGGTGGTTGGTGTTTGATCTGTACTCTAGGTACCTGGCAAGCCACATTGCTGGTAGGGACCAATCCTATTTGTTTTACTTTTGAGGTTTATTCTCTCTCTGAGTAAAAAGGAGATATATTCTTGTGGAAGAAAATTGGAAACGTATATAAAACTATGAGGGAGAAAATAAAGTATCTCTTATAATCCTACCTTTCAGACATAACCATAATCTGTACTTTATGTGCAAATATTAAAGAAATAAAATAATTCAAAGTAATTTAGTATTAAAGTAAATCTTCATTTTTCTCCTACTCTATCCCATTCTTTGTGTATCCTTTAACATTAAGTATACAGACTGTTCCCATTAAGATTTCTGTGTTTGACTACTATTAAATTTTAAAATTAAAACCTAGTAAAAGTAATTTTTAAAATATTTACATTGTTGTGATTTGCATTTGAAACTGTTTTTATGCAAATATTAGGATATAAGGATAATACCACTAAAATATGTGTATCTATAATCACTAGGAAATATATTCTAAGATCTATCACAGTTACAAAATTTATTTTTACCTGAGATCTATGTTAGATCATAGGCTGAGTCAAGAACATTCAATTTTGCTAACATTTAGTTTTGTCTTGCAGTTTTTATAGAAAGTCTGTAGTGAGGTAAATAGTACACACAGAATTCATCTTTTTTAATGTTTTTCTTCCCTAAAGCAGAAGCTTCAGATTTATTTTCTCATATTTAAATTCCCTTGTTATGGGCAGAGACAAGAAGATTTAAAATGTCTAATCTCTTAGGGTTGAAAAATACAAGCAATTATGGTATGTTGGATTTATTACTTTTGTAGATTAAAATCAATGGGATTTTAGCAATTAATGACAAAATTGCATATAATGGTTTTTATGGTATTAATCGTCTTAGTAAGCCATCTGTAGCAGTTTTCAGTTCTCAGTATAATTGCATAGAGTAGTTTATGTTTTCTAAAGAAAAATCTTTAGACAAGCTGTGCCTTGTTTTACTTCTGTTTTAAGCTTATCTCCTGACTGAATCTGAGATCTATGATTTATTTCTGTTTGGAGATTTGGGAGTTTTCAGAAGTATAGAGATAATAGAGTGTGACTTGAAAAATTGCATACTATTTAGAGGCAGTAGCTTCTTTCTATGGCAATATCAGTGTTTGTCTTTTTTTGAGAGTGGGGGTGTGGGGTCGAAGGGAGGAATACTATTCTCCTCTTTCATTTGGATGATTAAAAGTTTATCATTTGGACATAAGAATGTTTCATGCACCTGGAAATCAGTTTGGGAGTACAAAATCTGTCAACTGGCATATAGTTACGTGATATAGATGGTCATTTCTAACATGTTGGATGTGTGCCGTTGACCATTTGCTTTTCTTCTTTAATTGCAAGAATTGAGTTGATCTTAATTTATGGTAATCTAATAACTCCTTAGTATCTTTTCTCTCCTTATCTTCAATCCTTGCCAGCATTTGAGTCTGTCTGTAAGCACTCACTTTGTTGAATTTAACGTATGTCTTTCTGATCTTATATTCTTATGTTTATTCAGGTACACATCCTTGACAAACATGCTCCTTTTGTGTGGGTGTGTGAGGTTTTAGTTTACTTATATGGTACTATGCTATAAAGTCCACTCCTGATTTTTCTCTTCAACATTTAAAAAATATTATAAAGCAAAATTTTCATTATTCATTGTTTCCATCATATACATTTATTACATTTTGCTTATCCATTTTTTTCATGATGGACACCTTTGGAGGACTCCAGCACTTTAAGTAGCAGAATGATACTTCAGGAGTTATCTTTGTAGGTATCTTCTTAAGGATGATTGTTGGGCTCCAGGGTATACTCTGACTTAATGTTCTCCTCCTAATAGTTCACGAGGCTTTTTGTAATTGATGCTATCTGGTCTTCGAAATTTTGCCATTCTAATGTATATAAAGTGGCATCCTATTCTTTTAATTTGCACTTCACTGATTACTAATGAGGTCAAACATTATATACTAATTAGACATTAAAGGTTTTTCTTTCTGGAAATTGTCTGTTCGTAGCGTTGCCCATTTTACTTTCAGATTTCCAGTTTTCTTTTTCTGAGTGTTTTTTAGGGCTTCCCTGATAGCTCAGCTGGTAAAGGATCCACCTGCAATGTGGGAGACCTGGGTTTGATCCCTGGGTTGGGGAGATCCCTTGGAGAAGGAAAAGGCTACCCACTCCAGTATTCTGGCCTGGAGAATTCCATGGACTGTATAGTCCATGGGGTTGCAAAGAGTCGGACACGACTGAGCAACTTTCACTTTCACTTGTGTATCATAATCAATGCTTTATCTTAATTATTGTGAATGTTATCTCTCATTTTTTTAATGAAATTCTTAATTGAAGAGGAATCTTTCATAAAATTTGTACTAAAATTATTTTTTCTGTTGAGAGTAATTTTGATTATTTTTTTTTTAAATGAGAAAAACACTTAAAATCTTTTGTTGTTATTTATGGGCAAAGGGCTACATCTGATGTTGACATTTTCTCCTCATATGTAGATAGTATTCCAGCATAATCTTCATTATAATGTGTCCTAATTCTGCTGATACATGGCGCCTATTACAAAGCTCCTCTAGTCTTTTCCACTGACCTGTTTATTCTTGTGCTAATTTCTTCCCTCCCTCCTTCCCTCTCTCCTTTCCTTCCTTCCCACTCTCTTTCTTTTCTCCTCCTCTGTCACTTTCTTTCTCTTTTTTTCTTTCATTTATCTTTAGCTCTTTACTTTATAATATCTGCTACACCAAGTCCTCCATCTGTTTTCTTTTTTTTGAAGTTGTCCTGCCTACTTATGATTCTGCATTCTTCCATATAAACTGTAGGGACAACCTATCAAACTGCATTCAATTCTACTCAAAATATTTGGTTGTGTGTTTTTTTTTTTTGGAATGAAATTGAGTAACTTGGGACAGTTGATATCTTTTAATTAATTAATTGTCCCATCCATGAAGTTTATACTCAGTTTGAGACATTTTCAAGAGAGTTGTTATTTTCTTTTCCCTGCAAATGTCCTTTGGTTGAGGGTAATTCCTCGATACTGATTAGCTCCATTGTCATAGCTGTCACTGGTGTCTTGCTTTCCCTTATATCATTTAGCTAGCTGGTATTGTTGAAAACAAATGTATAGATTTTCATGCTAATATTTTAGAAAATTTTCTCAACTCCAATTAATAAAAGTATTTAAATTTTCTGGCATTGACTGTAAAAGAGATAATATTTACTAAATAATATAATTTTACCTTTTTAAAATCCTCATACTTTTAATTTGTCTTATGATATTGAGCTATGGCTTTCTTATGACTTATGGCTTTTAGTACAGTGTTGAGGAGTGGCAGTGTTTCTGATGTTAAAAGGAAAATGTCTCCATTTGTGCCATTGATTATGTATTTGTGGTGGAAACTTAGGCAGATATTTATCAAATTAAGCAAGTTCTCTTCTACTTCAGGTTTTCTCAGTTTTTAAAACAATAATCCTATAAACTATTGAGATTTGTATAAGGCCTCCTCTGCCTCTATTGAAATGATCATGTCTTTTTTTTCTGCTTTAGCCCATTAATATGGTGCCTTATCCCTGGAGAAGGACAAGGCAACCAACTCCAGTATTCTTGCCTGGAGAATTCCATAGACAGAGGAGTCTGCCAGACTGCTAGTCCACAGGGTCACAAAGAGTCGGACACGACTTAATGACTGAGGCTATCATGGTGTGTTATGATGATTTAGCTTTTCTGATGGTTACAACTGCTACATTCCTGGGAAAAACTCTGTTAAATTATGATGTATTCATTTTAGTATAGAATTAGAGCATTTAGCTTGTCTTTTATATAATCAAGGAGCTCACATTCTTTTTATACTTGCTAGAATGTCTTTTTCTTTGTTTTTTTTTTTTTGGCTGCACCATATGGCTTGTGAGATTTTGGTTCCCTGACCAGAAATGGAACCTGGGCCCTCAGTAGTGAGAGCGCAGAGTCCTAACCTTGGGCTGCCAGGGAAGTCCCTTACACTTGCTAGAATTCCTTGAATAAGATAGAGATCATCATTGCCTTCAAAGCATTTGCTAATAGGCCCAGGATTACTACTGATCAGCAGGAAACTTATTGATAGCTTTGTATCTTTCACAGTGGTGTGTTGAAAATATTTAACAACAAGCTCTCTGTGGGGGAGTTGTGAAGGGAGGAGGGCTTGCTGCTTTGTCTTCGCCAATATCTGTGGTGTAAATATTGTCACTGTGTCCGATTTCAAGGTAGCAATATGGTCTCTGAAGGATAAGTTGTGAAGAAGTAAGCAAAACGAACTTCTGTGAACTGGCACAGGCTGGCTCCAGCATACCACTGGTGTCACCACATGTGACTGTGACAACCTTCAGAGCGTGACGACACTGCTTCACTTCCTCCTTCCAGTCTCTTACACATCTTTCTTTTGGCAGGCACTAACTCAGAATCAGTCAGGGAAGGGGATTCTGGGACTCTTCTAGCTTAACACGCCATTTTTAGCTTGACAGAAAACAAACTGTCAAAATTACCTCTCTTAATTTATTTGACTGTTGGCCTGTTCAGCTTTCCTGTCTTGACATTTTACATATTTCTGAAAATGTGTCCTTTTTGTCTAGGTTTCACATTTGTTACCATAGTTTTTCCATAGCATTGTAATATTTTTGATACATGTTATATTGTTATAATTTACCCACTCTAATTCTGATATATGCGTTTTAAACTGTTTTTCTTGATTTGTCTTTCCAGGGATTTGCTAATATTTATTTTTGATTTTGTCATTTATTTCAATTTTCTTGGTTTCTGTCCATTATTTCCTTTCTCCTCTTCCTCCCTCTCTTCCTTCCTTCTTTCCTCCTTCCCTCCCTCCCCGTTTCTATCATATTTTTTTGTTTCAATTTTTTTTACTCCTTTAACCTGTTTATAATATCATTTTTTGTTCCTTATGATGTTTTTCTCTCTCAAGTGTATGTTATCTGAAATAAATCTGTTTCTATGACTTTATTTGGCTTGATAGTTACTTGATAGTTACTTTTCCCTTTCTTTTTATAAGAGTTTGGAACTTCCCTGGTGGTCCAGTGGCTAAGATTCCACCTTCCATTGCAAGGGTAAAACAGAAGCAGTATTGAAACAAATTCAATAAAGACTGAAAATGGTCCACATCAAAAAGACCTTAAAAAATTCATTTGCTTTTGTTATGAGTATTATAACATTGATTCTCAATGCCTCTGTAGTAGATAAGAGGGCTAATTTCATTTTTTTCTGCAGCCCATCATGGATACCACTGCCACATTAGTCTAACTGTAGTATGACTCATCATAGACCACCTTGACTCAAAAACGTTTGTGTTATTTCTCTATTGCCCGTGATACATTGTGCAAACTCTTCTCTGTGACATTCACCCCAGTCTTGAGTATGGTCCCAACTTTCTTTTTCAAGTTTCTCTCTCATGATCACCATAGAGTAACAACAGCAAGCGTTCACTTTGCATGTCTGAGGAATCATTGTAAGGGCTTGATACATGTCACGTTGTTTAATCTTTGAAACAAAGCTTGGCATAAGTATCATTGTCCTTATTTTACAGATGAGAATACTGAAGCTTAGAGGGCTTAAATAAATTGCACAGGTTCACACTGCTAGCACATGGTCAAGTGGAATTTGAATCCAAAGCAGATGTTGTAAGTTACCCACGGCATATTGCTTGTGAATAATGAACGTATTTGCCATAGCCCGTCAGGCTCCTCTGTCCATATAATTCTCCAGGCAAGAATACTGGAGTGGGTTGCCATTCCCTTCTCCAGGGGATCTTCCTGACCCAAAGACTGAACCTTAGTCTTCTGCATTGCACATAGACTCTACCGTCTGAGCCACCAAGGAAGTCCTTCCTTGTACTCTATTTTCCAATCAATCAACTATTGTATCCCAAACCTACATTGTACATTTTTGTTTCTGTGCCTTTGTTTATATTTTGTTTTTCTTCTAGAGTGCTTTGTGAGTCACAAGTCAAAAGCCCAGCTGATATTTCAATTCTTTTAAATCTTCCCTGTTTATCAACGGAACTACACATGCCTTCCTGCCTTTCCATATAGCACTGTTGCTCAGCAGTGTCCAACTCTTTATGACTCATGGACTGTAGCCCGCCAGGCTCCTCTGTCCATGGAGTTCTTCAGGCAAGAATACTGGAGTGGGTTGCTATTTCCTTCTCCAAGCCCTGTCACAGAAACATTTATTAGAGTGAACTTTATCTGTGCTCTTTCTCCTTGGCTTGTGGGTCTATTTCTGGAGGGGAGGTGATGTCTTTATTTCTCCTGCAGGAACTTGCATGGGGATCTGAGTCAGCAGAAGGAATTTCAGATGGTGGGTGTGATCTCGCATAGATTGTTAGTGCCTGGTGCATCTGCTTTCTCATCTGTATAGTAAAGATGACAACCTTTTAGTCACCATCACCGAGAAAAAGTAAAGTGGCCTGAAAAATGCACCATGAAGGTGTGAGGAAGAAACAAGGAAACCGAGGTAAAGCTGCTGGCACATAAGTGGTGGTCATCCAAATGCTACATTCTCTTCTCCCCCTTAGTGCAAGTACAGGACTATGTATACTTTGCATATTTGGTAAAACATCGCTGAAAGAATGAATGAATGTCTATAGGGTCTCTTGTTGATGAACTCTGGCAGTGTGTCCTTCGTTGAATTCTTTGCGTGGGACTTTCCTGATGTTGCTCTTTCTCCTCTCAAATTAAAGTTGTTGGCCTCATGGAGCATTTTTCAGACCACTTTACTTTTTCTTGGTGATGGTGACTCTAACTGTTTCAAGAGAGAAACTAATCCTTTCTATTGAATTAGTTGTCTAATGTTTCTTTCCTTGAGGACAAGTGAGTCTTAATCCATTTCCATGCGGAGACTCCTATAGATAATGAATGCTTGTGAGGGTTTCCTGTCAGGTTTAAAGGCAATTACTTTGGATAGTTGGGCTTTTGGGGAGCCTCTCTCTCAAGGCTGCTGTTCTTATTCTGAGGACTAACCCTATTTCCATTTTTCTCTTATCTGTATGAGTGAATGGTATAGGGTTTGTCCTGTGGATAATTGGGGAGTTAGAAATAGGATTCTTCATTGCTGAGATGACTTTCACCTTGGCAGATGAAAAGAGAAAACCTCTTTTATTTGTGGGTGCCGTGTGGAATCACTAAGCTCAGGAGGTCACAACTGGATATGGGATTCTGTCTTCCTCCTCAGTGTCTTCGTCTGTGTGCTCTCTGAGCAGATGAAGGTGAAGTCTCTCAGTCGTGTCCGACTCTTTGCAACCCCATGGACTATAACCTACTAGGCTTCTCTGTCCACGGGATTCTCCAGGCAAGAATACTGGAGTGGATTGCCATTTCCTTCTCCAGGGGATCTTCCCGACCCGGGGATCGAACCCAGGTCTCCCGCATTGGAGACAGACGCTTTAACCTCTGAGCCAAGATGCAGGTAAATTCTCCAGGCACTGTCAGCCTCTGAAGCAAATCCAGGGTCCTGCATGATATTCTTCTCAGATATTCTTCTATAATGATTTTCATTTCAAAGATGGGAAACTTTTTGGTGTGTCCTGTCCAAGATGTGTGTGTATGCTCAGCCATGTCTGACTCTTTGTGACCCCATGTGACTGTAGCCTGCCAGGCTCCGCTGCCCATGGGATTTTTCCAGGGAAGAATATTGGAGTGAATGGCCATTTCCTTCTCCAGAGGATCTTTCTGACCCAGGGATCAAACCCGAATTACCTGCGTCTCCTGCACTGGCAGGTGGATTCTTTACTTTCCCACCTAGGAAGCCCTCCAAGATAAAGTGTTCTAAAAAAGTTATTGTAATATATAGTCTTTAAAGAGTTTAGTTTTATTTGCATATTGGTATTCTGAACTCTTTATTTGACACAGTTTAAACAATATGAACAGCTCTTACGGATGCCTTGGGAAAAGAACACAAAAGCATCCTTTGGACACTTTATAATAGCTACACTATGTAGACTTTCTGTAAATGTAATCAAATGAAACAATCTTTTATACAAAGCAGAATAAATATGTTGTGATAATTAGTGTGAACATACCAAACAAAACAAGGCTAATTACTGGAGGGGGAAAAAAGGAATGAATTTTGTGAGAAATAGGCCATCTTCCTCACTAGGCAGGGTTTTGGTTTTGTTTTGTTTTTTGCCATTCCCTCAACTCTGGAGAATAGGAATTTTGATGACATTAACACAGCTTATTAATGATCATTGTAACTCACTCCATCCACCTAATTAAATCATCAGCTCCAATTGGTAACAGGGGAGCATAATTTAAATGGAACTGCTCTGACAAACTAGACACCACCACACTCCTAAATATTTAATACTCCCTGTGGCTGGATTAAGGGCAGTGTTTAAGAGTCATTTAGCCACGTCTTTCAAAGGTGACTGACAGACATTTTCTATGCCTTTTAAAATACAAATTAATTATAAGTACATTCCTGATTAAAGTCTTTTATCATTGGGTATAATGTAGATTGGGAAATTATAATTAAAACCATTTTTTCCCTCATTGATAAGATAGCTGAGCCCCTGAAGGAAAATTGATTTTTATTAAGACCAGGAAGTAGAGTTAAAAAAATATACACTTAGTTACATTAAAACAGTTAAAGAACTAGATAGAGGCATAGGAAAGTTTGTTTACGGAGCATTTAATGTGTAACAGCACTCAGGTAGGTTGTGGGGATTTAACAGAACGATCCCTGCAGTATAACAGCACGGAGCATAGATATTAATAATTACAAATGTAATGAGCACTACAAAGAAGACTAGGGAACTGACAAAATCTTCAGCTTGACACTTATTCCAGGTCCTAAAAGGGAGAAAAAACATGCAAAATTATGCCCGCCTCCTTCCCCCACCTACTTGCTTTGGCTTTTGTAACCAGTCCCTGTTTAAATTTTAGTATTTTTTTCTCTTTCTATCCATTTGGAAAAGTTTGGGTTATATTTCCTTTATGGATTCATGGAAATCAAAAGCATTGTGTGCCCTCCTGGCACTTAAACAAGAGTGTACAGATCTGCCGTGCTTGTTACCACCAGCAGCCTTGATTTGTAGTTGTTGGAATTGGTTTCAGAGTTTCTGCAGACAGGAATGTTCCACCTCACATGGCTCCTGGCTTCTTAGTAGCTGTTTGCATTGCTTTTTAGTTGCAAGGCTGGCGCAAAGTAGCTGAGCAGCTTTGGGCTCCAGGTAGCCGAGAAAGCCTGATGGGCATCAAAAATGAAAATGAGACAGGAATAGAAAGTTAACATTTCCTAATGCTCGAGCCTCATCTGTATCTCTGGTTGAGAGCATTTCTCACTATCTACTTGCATTATGATTCGGCTATTTTTCTGCCAGTTCCTTCCAAGGTCAAAGAAAGATTGGATATGCCACTCTGGTCTTTCAGAGTGGCATTTTGTATATGTGTGGCCGAGCATTTGAAATAGGTCTTTTGGATTATTTCAGACAGAAAAGAAAGTGTCAGAAAAGAAAGTGAAAATCAGGGAGAGTTTTTTCTGGCCCTGGAACCGCACATCCAGAATCTTACAAAATGTCATCCTTGAAGATGGGAGAAAGATCCACCATGGCTAGAAAGGAGAAGGTTGTTTGGGGTGAACCTGGGGAAGTAAATTAGATAAGCTTTATTTTCCTCTCCTTAGGACAGATGTAGAGGTTATAGATTTGTGGTTGCCAAAAGGTGTCATTGCTGCTAGATTTTTAAAAATAAAGTTTCAAATTTTAGAATAGTTTTAGATTTACAGGAAAGTTGCAAAGGCAGTACAGAGGGTTCTACCTCACACTCGATTTCCACTGTTATTAACATATTACATGGGTATTGTGAATTTGCCACAATTAATGAACCAATATCGATATATTATTATTAACCAAGTCCATACTTCATTTGGGTTTCCCCGGTGGCTCAGCAGTTAAAGATCTCCCTGCAGTGCAGGAGTTGCAGGACACAGGGGTTAAATCCTTGGGTCAGAAAGACCCCCTGGAGGAGGGCATGGTAATCCATTCCAGTATTCTTGCCAGGAAAATCCCATGGACAGAGGAGCCTGGCATGCTACAGTCCATGGAGTCTCAAAGAGTTTGACATGACTGAAGCTGCTGAGCATATGTCTATATTTAGATTTTAAAATTTTTACCTGGCGCTTCCCTGGTGGCTCAACTACTGTCTTCGGTTTTTCTATTCCAATATTCCATCTAGGTTACTACCTTACATTTAGTTGTCTTGTCTCTTTTTTTGAGGTGGGGGGTGGGGAGTTGGGGAGAAGGTAATTATTTTTGTAAGATTGTTGCAGTCGATTGGAAATAATGCTTTTATTTCTCATGTACTTAACCTATTTATGGAGAAGGGAAATGGCAACGCACTCCAGTATTCTTGCCTGGAAAATTGCTTGGACGGAAGAGCCTGGTGGGGCTACCCTCCATGGAGTCATAAAAAGTCAAACACGACTGAGCACACACACATAACCCATGTATATTTCACAGCTGTTTCTGCTGTAGCATTTTGAAGTTTAAATGAATCTATTTCCTTGTACATGCCATTAAAAATATTCTTTGGTGACATCCTTTCACAGCCTTCCAAAGCAAGTCGTTCTGCTGGTTCTGCTCACAGGGCAGTCTCTTCATCTGTCTAGATGGTCAGTATGTCTCAATACTGGAGAAGTAAGATGAGGATCAGATTGCTTACTGCTGATGACACCTGTAGGATTTGGCTTGTTGCTCATAGAAACACTTTAAATTGTTATTAGGCAAAGACTTGTCGTTTTTTTAAAGGCCATATACACATGTATGTTTACGTATATATGTACATGCAAGTAGGTAAGTTTGCATATATACATGCATATGTGCATGATGTGTGTATGTGTATTTTTCATCCTGTTTAAGTCACTTACTGAAAAGTAATTTAATCTCTCTTATGCTCAGAGTTGGACACTAGTGAGGTGACTTAGCAGCAGCAGCAGCATGCAGGTACTAGAGCCTAGGTAGAGATGGACCATGACTAGTTCAAAGAACCTTTCTTTGTAAGTGAATGTGAAAATCCAATAGATCAGGTATAATGACTCTCCTACTCTTTATTGCCTTTGTTAAAGATTTGGGAGTTTGGTAGTGATTAGAAACATCAAACAGATCTTGTGAGTATTGGGTATGTAAAGAAGTTCCAAGCCAAACACCATGAACATCGACAAATTTCTGTATTTTAGTTCTGCTGCATTTACATGATGGATTGTCAAATGAAAGGGCATGAATATGATAGTTTAGTTTCACATTAATCATATGCTGCTTTATTGCCATCGCAAAAACTTCTAGGGTCATGGTCCAGAGGATCTGTGAGTCTGAAGTTCATAAATATGGTTTTATAATGTCCATGTGAGGCTATTAATATTAATTGCTTGTGGTTTTCCCTTGGTGTTAAATTCTCCATTGCTGTTTGTGGTTTATTCTGAATTCTGTGGTTGGAATTCACGGTGTTCCTGAGATTGTGTACTAATATGCATTTTTGGCTTTTCCTTTACTATTTTGAGAAGCATAGTGACTTTTTTGACCTCTGAGCAGTTGTCCAGAAACAGAAGTAGTTAGTGTTCTCACTATGTAATTTTCATTTTCTGATGCCCATAAATTTTCCTCTGTGGGGATTTGTTGGATCAGTTTTTAAAAATCTTCCTAAGGTTAAATTTCCTTCTGTAAAGCAAAGATAATAGCAGGACCTACTTCACACTGTTGTTGTGAAGGTTGAATATGCTACCATATGTAAGGGGATGAACCTAATGTATGGCATTCAGTAAGTGCTAAATAAATATTTTCCATAAAAGTCATTTGTACTCAGCATTGGATAACAGGCTATTGCAAAACTCACTTGTTTGCCAGTGTGAACATCTGTGTATCCCCACCAATTTTTCCCCTTTCAACAATGCCTAGCCTTAGACCTCAGCATCAGGTAATAGGTGACAACCTCTGAAAGGTCCATTAATTTTTAGAGGCCACTTATGGCGTCTGGTCCCTTCACTTCATGGGAAATAGATGGGGAAACAGTGGCAGACTTTATTTTTGGAGGCTCCAAAATCACTGCAGATGGTGACTGCAGCCATGAAATTAAAAGACACTTACTCCTTCGAAGGAAAGTTATGACCGACCTAGATAACATATTGAAAAGCAGAGACATTACTTTGCCAACA
This sequence comes from Oreotragus oreotragus, assembly GCA_006410675.1. Lineage (NCBI taxonomy): Eukaryota > Metazoa > Chordata > Mammalia > Artiodactyla > Bovidae > Oreotragus > Oreotragus oreotragus. The sequence goes on along the minus strand of SJYX01005919.1, from coordinate 260,975 downwards.
AAGGTCTGTCTAGTCAAGGCTATGGTTTTTCCAGTGGTCATGAATAGATGTGAGAATTGAAATGTGAAGAAAGCTGAGCACCAAACAATTGATGCTTTTGAACTGTAGTGTTGGAGAAGACTCTTGAGAGTCCCTTGGACTGCAAGGAGATCCAACCAGTCCCATTCTGAAGGAGATCAGCCCTGGGATTTCTTTGGAAGGAATGATGCTAAAGCTGAAACTCTAGTACTTTGACCACCTCATGCGAAGAGTTGACTCATTGGAAAAGACTCTGATGCTAGGAGGGATTGGGGACAGGAGGAGAAGGGGACGACCATGGATGAGATGGCTGGATGGCATCACGGACTCGATGGATGTGGGTCTGAGTGAACTC
>SJYX01005919.1:187202-252695 GCA_006410675.1 Oreotragus oreotragus | reverse complement strand
GGGGTGTGACAAGGACTATGGATCCTAAAAGTATTAAAGATCATTTGTACTTCCTGTTGTGAAGTTGTTTAAAGCACTTGCCTCATCATTGCTTCCTGGATATCTACCAGGACTTCTTATGTGATACCATATTTTATTGATTATAAACTGAGATTTTTTTTGTATTGTTTATTTCTCTATATTTGGGATATGAGAATATCTTGTCATAGCATCATAGTTTATTTAATACCATTTGTATTTCCTAGTGGTAAATAAAATGGCGCCTCAGTTGGTAGAGAATCTGCCTGCGATGCGGGAGACCTGGATTCTATTCCTGGGTTGGGAAGATCCCCTGGAGAAAGGAAAGGCTACCCACTCCAGTATTCTTGCCTGGAGCATTCCATGGACTGTATAGTTCAGGGGGTTGCAAAGAGTTGGCCATGACTGAGTGACTTTCACTTCACCTCACTTCACGTTATCTCTTTGTTTGGGATGTGAGAATGTCTTGGCATAGTGTCATAGTTTATTTGATACCATTTATATTTCCTGGTGGTAAAAAAACAGTGGTGCATCTTATAATTGTTGTCTTAGATTTGGTGAAATATGGTATGTCCAGATTTCCAAAATGGTACATAATTGATGTCAATTACATCTCCCTAACTTCATGGTGAGCTGATGAACCAGAGTCACAGTCAGAAACTCTTAAGTATTGAGCTGTTTTCTTACAGAGAAAATGAATGCCTTTCAACCGTATACTGTTGGCCGTCAATCCTCCTAATCATACATTCTCAAGATGATGACTGACTGGAAACAGAAATGTTTATAGCTTTGGGTGAGTTTAGCATGTGCAGAGTTAACTGGATTATACAGACTAAATGAATCCACTGTTCTGACTTTACTGTAGTTTGCACTGACTGAGCTAAGCAGATAATAATAAACCATTTGTGGATTTAGCACGTTTCCCTAATTTGTGTACAACTTTGATTCTGTCATTCTCTCCTGAAGTTTTAGACCATGTATGGGATTTTTTTTTTCTTTTATGTGAAGGGACCAATGGAATTCCCCTATTAAAATAATTGTTTACTTTCTTACTATGCTATGGATTCTGAGCTCATGGAGGGATGCGACTATGCCCTTCATTTCTATGTTTTGAATGCCTACTGGAATGTCTTGTTCATAGTAGATATTCAAAGAAAATTGATTAAATAATAGAAAGGAGTCACGTTCATCATCTCAAGTAGCTAACGGTCTAAATAAAACCTAACTTCTTAATATATTGAAAGTTTAAACAAATTCCTAGTTTAGTAGGGCCAACCATGTGTATTTCAACTCAGACATCAAAATAACCTTACTATCTTTATGATTTTTATAACTTATCTTGTTCTTGGACTCCCATTTCTGCTGACTACAGAAAATATTTAAACTTCATGTTTAAAGTGAACTCAAACTGGTTATAAGACAATCTTGTTTGGGTAAATGACAATCTTGTTTGGGTAAATATTCAGTCAGTTCAAAGTTTAGGAACTTATCAAGTCTATTTTTTCTTCTTAAGGAGACTTTTTTCCTTCCTTCCAAGATGACATCATATGAGGAGTGACCTTGGTTCAAGTGATACACTGTTTCTTGGCTGGTCTCCAAGGAGATGTTAGTCCATCAATTTACTGGGTGTCTGGGCAAATGATATACAGACATGTTTTAGTCTTTTGGAGTCATCATATTGGTTTCAAACTGCCATTGTGTAAGGAAGCCCAGGGCAAGCAAAAAGGCCATGGGTATATATTCCAGTTGACACTAGCTGCAGCAAGGTTCTCCAATTGATAGCCACCATTGACTGCCAGGCAGCTGAGTCATTGAGCCTTTAGATGCTTCCAACCCTTAGCTTTCAAGTCTTCCAGAAGAGGCTTCAACGATCAGGAATCAAAAACGAGCTGTCCTTGCTATGTCCTAACTTCTTTAAAAAAATTATTTTATTGAAGTATAGTTGATTTGCAAGGTTGTGTTAATTTCTGCTACATAGCAAAGTGATTTGGTTGTACATACATTCTTATTCATATTTTTTCCTTTATGGTTTATCACAGGATGTTGAATGTAATTCCCTGTGCTAAACAGTAGGACCTTGTTGTTTATTCATTCTGTGTATAATAGTTTGTGTCTGTTAATCCCAAAGTCTGTCTCAATTTTTGACCCACAGAATCTGTGAGCATAACAAATGGTTCTGCCTCTAAGTTTTGAAGTAATTTGCTATGTATTCCTTGATATGCAATTCTTTCCCCCCTCCCTCTTTCCTCTATCTCCTTCCTTTCCTTAAAAAAAAAAAAAAAGATTCACAATATTTGGAGGACAGTCTTTAAAATAAAGACTATTTCTTCAGCTCTATAATTAATGAGTATCTTAATCATGGGGTGCTTTGAAAATGTGTGTTACAGAAAAGGACTCACTAATTTTTTTAAAAGGACTTTTGTTAGAGCCAAATTATATGAAGAAAAAAACTTTTTTTTTTTTTAAACTCAGGACAATTCCACCAGCCTCACCCCAGGCCAAAAGCTATTTTCATTAGAGAAAAAAATGTTTTTCATTTCCTCAAATGTGGTAATATGTGCACCCAAGTACAGAGTTGAAAGTCAAAAGTTGTGATACAGCTGGCTGCTTTACTTGATCTCTATCTGAATGCTAGTCGCTTGATTATTGGACTTCGTTGTCACAGCAGGGTGGGGAAAAGATGTGGCTGCATCAAAAGGAAATTACATTTGCTAAAAAATATGGGTGAAAATGTCTTCAGCAATTACCACAGGTCATCTCTGCCGCACACAGCAAATGGCAGAGAAAAAGGGCTTCCTGGGAGAAGGAGCAGAAAGGAGTGTTAGAACTGGGCTGGTGTGCTGTGCAGAATCAAAAGGGACCCCCCATTATGCAGGCTGGGAGCAAACAGCAATATTAGTATAATGGGCTGTAATAAATTACTAGCAGTTCTTAAAATTTCTGTTTTGTTCTCTCAGGTCAGCAAAAATGCCATCATCTCTCCTTGCTTTGTGTCGTCTGCACTACCCTCTTAGACCCAGTTGATTCCCATTCTATTCCAGCTGACTGCTTTTAGATTTTTGAATTAGCACTCAACATATTTTAATTCAATTTGGAAACTAATGGATGCCTGAACTTATTTAGCCCATCTATTCAAGCATCTTGAAGTGCAATTCTAACTGAAGCAGTTTTTCTAATTACAATTTTAATTCTTCATTTTTCTCTATCTCTCAAAAAAATTAAACTCTATGCCTTTGATGGCTGGAAAATTCTCAGTAAGCAGTATAGGAAGGTAAAGTCTTAGTGCTTCTTCCAATTTTTTTTCTGTGACATGGAAAAGGTAAGTGTTAAGTAATGTTATGTCGATTGTAATGGTCTTGTGTATAACTCAGCCTATTTTTGTCCAAATTTTATGAGCTGTCTGGAGGTCAAATTGTATTTCTACCAAAAAAAGGACACCTGGAATAAAGATATAACTTGACATGGTTAAGGTATCAGACAGGTNTGGAAAAGGTAAGTGTTAAGTAATGTTATGTCGATTGTAATGGTCTTGTGTATAACTCAGCCTATTTTTGTCCAAATTTTATGAGCTGTCTGGAGGTCAAATTGTATTTCTACCAAAAAAAGGACACCTGGAATAAAGATATAACTTGACATGGTTAAGGTATCAGACAGGTTTTCAAAGGGTTTAGATATTTGCATTTTAAGGACAAGCTCAGCATCTTTCCACTTCAGTAAGCTAAGTATATATTCTCTTATGTCCCTTTGCTTTGCGTTTTGAAACTTTCTTTCTTCACAGTGGGAGAGATGCTTGAAGCCAAAACAGAAAGTGAGACACTGCTCTCCCCACAACAACAAAATGCTTTTTTTTTTTTTCTTCATGTCACCAAGAGTAAAGTGTCTGGATAGTCTTTTAGTTGGGCATGTTTAAATAACTGGAGTGGATGGTAGTAGCTCTTGGCTGGTCCGCTCATCAATCCTGTCTATCTCCTTTTTTTTGAGTAATGCATGTAGGTTGCAAACGGGAATGGTTAGAACTGTGCTCAGGGCTTGGTTCTATTATCTGTCTCCCTGACAATAGAAATTGATCCTAACCGTGACTACCCTGGGGGCTCAGTGGTAAAGAATCTGCCTGCAGTACAGGAGACCTGAGTTTGATCCTGAGTTGGAAATGTCTCCTGGAGAAGGGAATGGCAACCCATTCTAGTATTCTTGCCTAGAGAATTCCATGGACAGAAGAGCCTGGTAGGCTATAGTCCATGGGGTCGCAGAGAGTCAGACACAGCTGGGAGACTGAACAGCAACAACAGATGGGTTTGTAAAGAGGGTTGTTAAGTTTTATTTAGACCTGTGAGACTGCAATTGCAATATTTTTTTCTTTAACAAACACTTGAAATGGAATACTATGGTAGCCCCAAAGATATTGTCCTGCTATATACCAACTATCTAGACATTGATAAGCCCATGGTTCTCTTCTGTTATCACACTCAAAGGTGTCAGCATAGGGACACATATTACATCATCAAGAGAATGCAGTTAGTTTCAATTTCTTTGATGGATATGGATTTAGGAATATGTTCCAGGCAAGGAAGGCAGTTGAATAAAATCTGTTTGCCATTCTTTGGAAGGTCCTTTTGTAAGTCAAAATGTACGGGAACTCTGTGTATAGTCTTCCCTGTACTGTATTTAAGACACACAATACAAGTGAATTCTTCTTCTTTGATGACTCTAGGAATATGTCCCCAGCCATATTATTTCATGGAACTTACAAGTTTATCAAGCTCTCCAGTGGGTCATCTGATGAGCCATTTCTGTCAGGGTCATTTTGTAGACCATAGCAAGACAAGTTTCTTATTTGGGCCAGACCATAAATTGGTCAGTGGACTGAATTTACCATTGCTAGCCCAGTAAAGCATCTTGTGAAGTGCCCTAGACTGGATATCTTTAAAAATGAGCTTCAGATCTTTTGTTGGGAGGTAATTAATGTTGGCTATAATAGCCTTGGTTTTGATAGATTTTAAGGCAGCCTTTACTGCCTGATCAACCAAATTGTTGTCATTATCTTCTTCTGAATCTAATTTTGAATGTCCAAGAACTTTGGTTATGGCCAAAGCAGATTGAAATTAGATTGAGTCTAGTAATTCATTAATGAAGGATCCATTCTTAATTTGAGATCCTCCAGAAGTTAGAAATTCTGTTTCCAGAACATACTCAGATCATAAATGACCCCAAAGGCCATTTATGGGGTCTGTATAAATGTCTGCAGTTTTACCTCTTGCTGAAGTCCAAGCCCTAGTTAAAGCATATAGTTCAGCTGGTTGATGTGAGGTGGTGGTCTTGAGTGGGAATGTTTCATCCACCTTGAAAACAGTTATGTTAACAACCCCAGTGCAGTATTTCCCTTCAGCATTTCTTAAATAGAAACCACTGATAAAACACAGGAGTTCAGCATTCATAATAGGAGTTTTCTGCAAGTCATCCTTGGTGTCAGTAGTAGGTCATTCACAATTAACGGTCATGAGGTGTTTTGTCAGAAGGCAGAGGAAGGAGAATTGGAGGGTTAAGATTGCTACAGTGAGAGTATAATATGGGGAGAAGTTAGCAACAGGATTTCGTAAGAGATAGGTAAGGTGACTTGCAGAAAGATGTTGCAGTGATGGGAATTTAATAAAGTTTCTATTGCATGAAGAACTTAAATGATGAGGGGAGAGCCTGTGACTATCTCTTCTGTGGATTTGGCAAGGGCTGCTGTGGCTGAACTGATCTCATGCAAGGAGGAAGTTCTTTGACTGTTGAGTCTAATTGTTGGCAGTAGCAGCAGCAGCAGCCAGAGTTAGTGCTGATCTCCATATTTCTGAGTAAGGATCTCAAGGCATTTCCTTCTTTTTCACATGGAAATGGAAGTTGATTATTAGGGTGCCCTAATGTAGGTGGGCTGAGGAACCTTTCTTTTAATTGGCAGAGGGTGTATGAACATTCTTTCTCCATTGTGTAGGGTCAGATGGATGGAGGAGCCTGGTAGGCTGCAGTCCATGGGATCGCGAAGAGCTGGACACAACTGAGCGGCTTCACTTTCACTTTTCATTTTCACTTTCATGCATTGGAGAAGGAAATGGCAACCCACTCCATTGTTCTTGCCTGGAGGATCCCAGGGATGGGGCAGCCTGGTGGGCTGCTGTCTATGGGGTCGCACAGAGTCAGTCACGACTGAAGCGACTTGGCAGCAGCAGCAGCAGAGGGTTTGAACTATTAAGGAAAAATTAAGTATCCAATTTCTGTAATATACTGTCAGCCCTGAAATTCCTAAAAGGTGTCTTTTAGTTTGTGGTTGTGGGAAGTTTAAAATGCTTTGGAACCTGTCAGGGTCCAGAAAGTGTCACTGATCTGAAATTAAATGTCCCAAATACTTAAATTGAGTTTGGACAAATTGAAGTTTTTCCTTGGAGACCTATGGTCTTTGATAGCTAGTAGCTCGAGGAGGTGAATACTGTCCCATTCACATGCTTCTTGAGCAGGAGAGCGGAAGAGGGTGTCATCAACATACTGCAGAAGTGTTGATTCATATGGGAAAGTAACATATGTCAAGTTTGCCTTTTAAAATCTGTGAAAAGTTGGACAGATTCTGTATAGCTTTGTGGCATGACAGCCAAGTAAATTATTGTCCTTCCCAAATAAAGGAAAACAAAAATTGACTTTCAGGGTCTACAGGGAGACTGAAGAAGGTGCTGCATAAATCAGTTACAATAAATAATTTACTTTCCATAGGAATGGAAGTTAGGATAATGTGGAGAGGAGGGAGAACTGGATATTGAGGGAGGTCAATGTTATTAATGGCTCTGAGATACTGAACAAATGTCAATCCTCATTCATGTTTTTTTTTTGTTTGTTTGTTCTGTTTTTTATGGTGAGGATGGATGTGTTGCAGGGGCTAGTATAAGGGATTATAAGACCTGGGGCCTTACATTCTTTTATATTAGCTTAATTTCTACAGGGGCAGCTTGGTTAAATGGGTGTTGTCTAAAGCTGGAGAGAGGCTTATTTGGATTTATTTGAATTTTTATCAGGAGTGCTGAGTGAATTCACAGGATATCTGTGGTGGATTTTACCCACAGATTTTCAGGAACTTGCTCCAAGAGGATTAAGTTTTCATTACTTTCCTTAGTTGATTTCAGGTTCAAAACTGTTAAGGACATTGAAGGGTTTTCAGTTCTGCCAGGTGAAATGAGCCGAGTAGAGCTGGAGAATTACTAATATTTCTTCCTTTTGAGAAAAAAAGATGGCAGCATGGTATTTTTCAAAAAGGTCTCATCCTAGTAAGTTGACAGGAATGAAAGTGAAAATGTTAGTTGCTCAGTTGTGTCCGACTCTTTGTGACCCCGTGGACAGTAGCCCACCAGGCTCCTCTGTCCATGGGATTCTCCAGGCAAGAATGCTGGAGTGGGTTGCCATTCCCTTTTCCAGGGGATATTCCCGAACCAGGGATTGAACCGGGTCTCCTGCATTGCAGGCAGAGTCTTTACTATCTGAGCTGAAGTCTGTCAATAGGAAGGAATATTAGTCTAGGGCCCAAGTTGGAAGGGTAAAGCAAAAGATTTGTAAGGTATAAGGAGTTTACTGCATACTCCCACCAGTGGAATGTTTTCAGTACTCTGAGGAAGGGAGTGTTCTAGGTTGGTGGGGTTGAGTATGGGAAATGTAGCTCCAGTATTGATTAAGACAGTAACGACCTCATTTCTGATCATAAGAGAAGTTTCAACTAGGTGCTTAAGGGAAGAATTAGAAAAACTCCTTCTTTGTTCTTGGAACAGCTTCACTCCATGGAAGGAGCTAAAGGCTTAACATTGGAGGATTGTTTAATGTGTTTTCAGTTCAGTTGCTCAGTCGTGTCCAAGACTCTTTGCGACCCCATGGACTGCAGCACGCCAGGCTTCCCTGTCCATCACCAGCTCCCGGCGTCTACTCAAACTCACGTCTGTTGAGTCGGTGATGCCATGCAACCTTCTCATCCTCTGTCGTCCCCTTCTCCCCCTGCCTTCAATCTTTCCCAGCATCAGGGTCTTTTCCAATGAGTCAGTTCTTCGCATCAGGTGGCCAAAGTATTGGAATTTCAGCTTCAGCATCCATCAGTCCTTTGAATGAATGTTCAGGACTGATTTCCTTTAGGATGGCCTGGTTGGATCCCCTTGCAGTCCAAGGACTCTCAAGAGTCTTCTCCAACACCACAGTTCAAAAGCATCAATTCTTAATGCTCAGCTTTCTTTATAATCCAATTCTCACATCCATATATGACAACTGGAAAAACCATAACTTTGACTAGATGGACCTTTGTTGGAAAAGTAATGTCTCTGCTTTTTAATATGCTGTCTAGGTTGATCATAGCTTTTCTTCCAAGGAGCAAGCGTCTTTTAATTTCATGGGTGCAGTCACCATCTACATTGATTGTGGAGCCCCAAAATATAAAGTATCTCACTGTTTCCCCATCTATTTGCCCGAAGTGATGGGACCGGATGCCATGCTCTTAGTTTTCTGAACTTTTTTACTCTCCTCTTTCACTTTCATCAAGAGGCTCTTTAGTTCTGGCAAACATTTTTAGAGTTTGAAGGCTTCAATTTAATTTGCCAAGGACTTTGGGAGGAGGCTGGTAACTGTGGAAGCTGGAAATTCATGATTTTAGTGGCTTTTCTTTCCCTTTTTTGATCTTTCTAAATGGTTTGAGCTGGTTGTTTTGCCAATTTAACAAAATCAGGAGTTGCCACAGTTCCCCAAATAAGTTGAGTTCAGTTTACCAGAAGTGTGAGATCTTCATCGAGGCCATTTATGAACATAGAGTTAAAAACCCTCTAGTAGATTCTGTGTCTGAAGGGCATCTGAAGTTTTCCTTAAAAAACAATTTTAAGTCTGTTATAATCGTCATGCACAGGTTCATTGGTCCTTTGAGTGCATGCTTGGATTTTATTCCCATCAACAGGTTTTGGAAAGGCCAGAAGGATAGCTTCAGATACGGTGTTTGCTTTTATTACAGCTTTAGATTTGTCATTTGACAGAGTTTATTGAAAGTCCTGTAAAGGATAATTTCCATACAATGTTGGCCTGACCTTCTCTCATGAACATGTAAATTAGTTGATAAAAATAGGAAAACTCAGGTTCATACATTTGAATGACAATATTAAATTCCTTTGCTAAACAATTAGTAATCTTTAAATACAGCTTTAAATGCAGCTTATACACCTTGTTGAGCTTCCCTGGTGGCTCAGAGGTTAAAGCATCTGTCTGAAATGCAGGAGACCAGGGTTTGATCCCTGGGTTGGGAAGATTTCCCTGGAGAAGGAAATGGCAACCCACTCCAGTATTCTTGCCTGGAGAATCCCATGGACGCAGGAGCCTGGTGGGCTACAGTCCACGGGGTTGCAAAGAGTCGGACATGACTGAGTGACTTCACTTTCACTTATACATCTTGTACTAAAAGCGATAGCTTTTTTATTTGTTATTATTATTTATTATATGGCTCAGACGGTAAAGCATCTGCCTACAATGCGGGAGGCCCAGGTTCGATCCCTGGGTCGGGAAGATCCCCTGGAGAAGGAAATGACAACCCACTCCATTATTCTTGCCTGAATAATCCCATGGACAAAGGAGCAGGCATGCATGGGGTTGCAGAGTCAGACACGACTGAAGTGATTGAGTACAAAGTAAGCATTCCGTTCAGTTTGTTTGGCTCTATGGTTTTTAAGTTTATTGTGCAGGAAAACAAGTCTGGAAACTTTAAAAGAGCTCCATTGTGGCCACTGTATTTTTAAATCATCCTTGATGTTATCGAGGTATATATTTATGAGATAAAGGACTGTAGTCTTAAAACATGAAACCAGTTGGTGTCCCTGATGGAGGTCAATCCTCTTGGGAGGACTTAGAAAAATACAATTCCATAATTAAAGGAGCATTCAAACAAACAAAAAAAAAAATTAGAGGACTCAACAGTAGGGAAACCCCTCGAGGGGTGTAGCCATGAGCCAGCACCATGAGATGATCATCTCCTGGCATAACTGCCTACCTGATCCTAAAGAAAGGTGAAAACCTCAACCAAAGGAGGGAGGTCAGAGCCTGAGAGGAGCCTCAGTTGAAGGAGATAGTGGTTTGTGGAAGTGGTAAGCATCAAAGACTTGTGTGGAACTGTGTCTGGTTCCAGGAGATGCTAGTCCTACGACAGTGAGATGGCTTGAGATCCCACTTATGAAACCAGTTATTTCAAACTTAAAATGTTATGAAGCAGCAATCAAGCAAAATCATTTATTGTCATCAAAGAACTGCAGTTTAGGATACATAGGTTTGGGTAGCAACCTAAATAGTGTCCCAGTAGGGAGGAAAAGTCAAAGATTTTTAGAGACAAAAAAGGGAAGGTCTACATAATTCTCTTAACAAAGACTTTTAACTGGTGTTGGTGGTAGAAAGCTAGTCTTAACCAAACATTATTGGTTACTAAGGCTAGACAGAGGACGAGATGGTTGGATGGCAGCACCGACTCAATGGACAGGAGTTTGAGCAAGCTCCAGGAGATGCTGAAGGACAGGGAAGCCTGACATGCTGCTGTCCACGGAGTTGCAAAGAGCTGGACATGACTTAGTGAGTGAACAACAACAAAAGCAGCTAAAGAGTCAGACACAACTGAGCGACTGAACAGCAAAGACTGTCATTAAGCAAAAGGCCATTCCTGGAGCAAGTTGTAGGTATTCTTTTGGAATTCTAGAAATACCTGGAGTATTTGTGGTTTGCCTTTTTTCAAAAGTTCATGTTTTACTTTATGAGAATGTGAAGGGACCACTTCCTTAATGGCCTCCTGGTTCCATTTTAAAACCCCTTGACATAAGTGACTCCATTTTATTTCACCCTTCAAAATGAGCTTGCAGACTCTTTGGGGGGACTGACATAGGTAACCATAGAATAAGCCACCTTTCCTCAGATATTCTGCAGAACACTAGCTCTACTGATTATCAGTATTCTGCACAGAAAGGGATTCTCGTCTTTAAGAATTTCATGACTACATAAATTTGAACAATGCATTAAACTGTAATATCTTTTTAAGTTTTACAGTGCACGTAAGAACTCAGAAATGCTACAGAAATGGTACATCTTTTGCCCAGTATTTCATAATTATGGAAAATGGAAACCCTGGGTCCCTGTATATGACCTATTGACAGTCTATAAAAATAGCGGTCCTCAGAAAGGATTTGAATAGAAATAAATGGACAGCTATGGCAGAATGCAGATGGGAGAATTAATTCACCTTTTGAGAGGATGGACATGACTTCACAGAGGAGGTAAGAATTTGAATGGGGAATTGAGTGAGTTCATCAGCTAAGAGAAGGGAAAGGGTGTTCTGGAAAAAGTCACAAGATATGAAAAGTCAGAAATACAAAAATACAACCATGGTTTATCTGGAATTGTATCAGTAACATCTCATGGGATTAGAGAAGGTACAAAAAGGACTAATAACAAGAAAGAAAGAAGAAAGGGAAGAAGACTGGAAAACGTGAAGTGTCAGGTTAGGACAGTGGGAGCTCATGCTGTACTGATGAGCCACTGAGCACCGTTTCTTGTCTGGAGTACATATTTATTTCAGTCACAGTAGCACTTAATGTTTTTGGAAACAAATATGTTTTATCAGCTAGGGCATCTTCTCCCAACTGCAGTGTTGAAAATTTTGCTGCTTGGCTGGGTGAAAGACTAAAAATGGAGGAATCTGGTTTAGGAAGAATGAGGTTTTTTTTTTTTCCCTATTAAAAAGAAAAAGAAGTCTTCCTCTCCCTCGTCCCAAAAAAACCCCATAAGACCCAGTTTCAGCCCCTTCCAGAAAAGTGACCTTTGCAATAGTCAAATCTGAAATTGTCAAAACACTAAAGAGGTAATCTACATGATGAAGACTCCTCCCGTTTCCTTCCTCCAGAGGAGGATGGCCTGGCCACACACAATCCTTTCTTTTCTTGCCCCACCTTCCTTCTGCTTATAAAAACCTTCCATTTTATACAACCCCTTGAGTGCCCTTCTGTTTACTAAATGAGACGCTGTCAATTCATGAAACATTGAGTGGTAGTTGCTCAGTTGTATCTCTTTGCGACCCCATGGGCTGTAGCCTGCCGGGCTCCTCTGTCCATGGGATTCTCCAGGCAAGGATACTGGAGTGATTTGCCATTTCCTTCTCCACGTGAACCATTAAGTAAAGCCAATTAGATCTTCAAATCTACTTAGTTAAATTTTGTTAACATTCTATTCTCAAAAAGTTTTTCTCCTCCACTACTCTGCCTTGTATAAAGAGCCTAGCTTTAAATCGGAATATGTTTGGTGATAATTCATACTTTTGGTGCCAGCGTTATGGATATGTGAATGTTATTAAGCTCTGATGGAGATAAAAATCATTGAAAAGTCTTCTTCATTCCGTATTATATGTTTACATTTCCCTGAAGCTGATTTAGTAATATATCCCTCAGAAATTCTATCCATTTACTTATTTAACAAGTATCTTCTTAGTGCCTAATATCTGTTGTGTGGTTTGTGTTTGTGCTCAGCCTTGTCCAACTCTTTGCGACCCCACGGACTGGGATTTTCCTGGCAAGAATGCTGGAGGGGGCTGCCACTTCCTCCTCCAGGGGATCTTCCTGACCGAGGGATCGAACCCATGTCTCCTGCGTCTCCTGCACTGGCAGGTAGATTCTTTACCACTGATCCAGTGCCTGAGAGTGGACTGTTGTCTAGCACTCAGAAATGAATTGTCTGAGGAGACACACGTGCTGACAGAGCAATAGACTTTATTAGAAAGAGGCACCTAGGTGGAGAGCATCAGGGTAAGGGAGCCCAGGAGAGCTGCTCAGGCTCAGGTTTTCTGGTGATGGGATTAGTTTCTGGGTTCTCTCTCGTCAATCATTTTGACTCAGGGTCTTTCCTGGGGATGTGCATGGCTCAGTGAAGATGGAGTCTAATGAGAAGGATTCTGGGAGATTGGCAGGACATATGGACTGACATCTCCTCTCTCCTTTTGACCTTTTCCGAATTCTTCTGGTTGCTGGTAGCCTGTGAGTTCTGTGTGCTTTACCAGGACCTCCTGTTGTAAGATAACTCATGCATGTAGTTCCTGTCATGTCTGGCCAGGGCAGGTGGTTTGAGTCAGTGGTTCCTCTAACATTTTGATTAGGGTAAATACAGTATTCTGGGAAGTCCTTCGAGTGGGATGCCAACTCTCTTCCTGTTGGTCTGTGTGATGGACCAGAGAGGGCTTTGTGGAGTTTGCCACCCTCTAGGTCATCACAGGGCACCAAGCTGAGCTCCCTGTGCTATAGAGCAGCTTCCCACTGGCCATCTATTTTACACACGTGGTGTATATATGCCAATGCGACTTTCCCTTGTCATCCCCCCCTCCCCTTCTGCCCCTGTGTTCACATGTCTGTTCTCTGCGTCTGAGGCCCTATTGCTGCCCCCAAATGGTTTCACCTGTACCCTTTCTCTAGATTCCATGTATATGTGTTAATATATGGTATTTGTTTTTTAGGAAGAGTATCATCTTTAAGATAAGTGGAGCAAGTACTTATGTTCTGTTCAGTATCTTATAGGGACTCTCGCCCTTCTCTTGAACCAGTGTCCTCTGTGAGGAAATATCTCCTAGGATATTACAACAGCAGGAATGAGGGATAATGTCTTTGAATTTTATAAAATGATTGGACTTCGAGCTCTGCCATTTCCTAATTTTAGGCCTTGGGAAGTTGCCTCTATAAGCCTTAGATTCTTTGTTAAATGGGGATCTTGATAATACCTGTCCCATAGGCTTGTGAAATTAATAGAAGTTAATTGATATAAAATTTGAGGGGCGGCACTGACAGCTCACATTTATTGAGAACTTACTGCTGTGAGTGTTGTTTATTATTTTATCTTTGTGTCTTCCTCCTAAAAGAAGCTTTCCTCACAAATAGGAACTAAGTTGTCAATTTTGACTTTTCCCCTTTGGGTATAGTATCTGATTTCTGTGTAATACTTTTTCCTGTTAGCAGGGCTTTTTATCAGTCAGCTCAAATTGACTTAAGCCAAAAAAAGAAAAAAAAAGGCCTGATGTTACATACAACCAGAGCCAGAGTTTCCACTGATGTTAGAGGATGGAGGCCTTTCTGTCAGGTAGCTGTTTTCCTCTGTCTTAGCTTCATGATTCAGCAGGATTTTTTTTTACTGTCTAGGTCCATAGTTACTGGCTTTACACCCTGTTTTTAATCTTCAAATTCAGCAGTAATTGTATTTTTCTTTTTTTCCCAAGCAATTGAGCAAATGTTGCTGAACTGACTCTTGACTTTTCTTGGAACATATGTTAATCTCTGAATCAAACACCATGGGCACAATAGGAGTATTCTGCTTGCTTAGGTTGGGGGCCCCTGCCTATTCCAGGAGCTGGGGAGAAGAGGAGGGTCAGATAACATTAGGAAATAGGGGGACAGGTTGTTCCCCCACGGAAAAGCAGGGTGCTGTTGCCAGAAGAAGAGAGAAAGGGTATCAGGATGGCAAAAAAAAAAAAAAACCCCGACGTCCACCACATTCCCTCTGCCCTTTTATTTTACTATTGGCTTTTGAAATCTATTAAAAATGGACCATCTTACAATAATATTCCTTTAAACTATGTGGGAAAGTGATTTATACTATAGCTTGAACAGTGCAGAATAAACATACTGTAGTAGAGAAAAGAGTGGTTTGGGATTTTTCTAATTGTCTGCCTCGTGTGAACTATGTGACCATCAATAAACATGTTTCTTTCAGTTGAGGAGGCTGGGATCAATCTTTAAAATTTATTAAGAAATAGATCTTCCAGCTCTAGTTCTGTGATGTTCACGAAATAATGCCCATTAATGGCAATCACTATTTGTCTCTTTTTCCATCTGACAGTGGACAATGGTGTATGTATGCCTTGGCAAACTTTCAGCTATCATAAAATCTTTGATCTATTGCTTTGAAAAATCAGAAAGAACCCTGGGATAAGATACCAGCTTTTCTGCAGATTCCCCTAGACTAAGCTTGTCCCCCGCCTCTTTGCCCCCACCCATATCCGTAATAGAAAATGTCGTATCAGGCAAAAATAGAGTTCTGTCTTTTACTCCCATCTTCCTAGTGTGCTCGTGTGCTCAGTTGTGTCTGACTCATAGCAACCCCGTGGATTACAGCCCTGCAGGTTCTTTTGTCCCTGGGATTTTCCAGGCAAGAACGCGGGAGTGGGTTGCCACTTCCTCCTCCAGAGGATCTTCCTGATCCAGCGACTGAACCTACATCTCTTGCGGCTCCTGTACTGGCAAGCATGGATCATTTAGGACCCAGTCCCAGCCAAGCCTAACCTGCGCAAGCTGCCTCACAGTGCAGGCAGGACACAGGTCAGGGTGCTTGCCGTGGGCCTTCACCAAGAGGGAACTTCCATGGTGCGATCCATAGCAGGGCCAGGCACCAAGCAGCACGCGTTTCCTTGTGTACTTTCCCTGCGTGAAGGAAAATAACACTGCGTCCTGCTGCTCTGGGCACACTGAGCTTCCATTCTTCTCCATTTAAATCCTCCTAAGTATTGGGAGGAAAGACTTTGGAAACTCTCAGTCATCTGGCATCAAGACTATCAAGATGCTAGGGAAACTCTAAGTGGAGCAGGATTCCTTGAGTGAACCACCTCCCTACTCTGCAGCTTGCAAGAAGCATTTCCTTTTCCTCAACCTGGGGAACCATCTAAATGGTCCAGCAGGAGTCGGTGGAGAGAGATTAATCAAAAGAGGCAGCTGGAAGCAAGCCTTCTGTGTGTTCTATCCGTGGTTTAGTTGTGATTTCCCGGCCAGAATGTTTGCTGATGCCAGAAGCACACAGAATCCCATCTTCCCTGTCCCCTACCTATCCGCTGGTCTCCCAGGTCACTTGTCAGCTTGTCTCCAAGCCTTGGATCCTGGCTTGGCACTGGGGTTGCTCCCCACTACTGAATTCTCCTGCCAAGCCCGCGACATTGGCATTCGCACTGCAAGTTGTGTTTGTTTTCGCTTCTCACTTGTTACTCTCTTAAATTCAATTAGTGCCCTCTTGCTGTGGAGGCCAGTGTGCTCTCTGAGAGCAAGAAATAAGGAGCCCCTGAGCTTGTCTGTGGCCCTGTCCTGGCATTTTCATGCAGTCCTTACCTTGTCTCCAATTTAAATTCCATCCACAGCGAGGGTCACAAATCAGCGGTTGTTAGAATGTATTATGAAGAAATAAACATTTATCAAACTGCTTTTCGAGAAGGTGAATAATTTAGCAAAAAAAAAAAAAAAAAATTACCACCAGCATCACAACAGAATTGTGCTACTGACTGACAATTTATTCCTCTGAGATGCTAGGAGCTGAAGCATGCTGAGTGAATATTGATCAGTTGGATGCAGATAAATACAGTTTTTTGGTTTTATTTTGTTTTTACAATTCTTGGGTTACTAACTTGTTGCCAATTAAGAGCTAAAAAAACATTTAAATGCCCCTCACAGTAGTAGTATGGACCCTGGGGTTTGCTGATGCCCAGAGATACTGGCTCATTATTGCCACCTTATTTTTAAACACCACAGAACCACAAGTTACTGCGGGAGTCCCTGGGAGATGCCTTACTCTTTGGTCTGTCTATCTGTGTAAAGCTGTATCTCCCCCAGGGAGTGTTTTTCTGAACATTTATTATTATCTTTTCTATTATTTATTGAGCACTTAAAGTGTGTTGTTATTGTTCAGTTGCACAGTCTTGTCTCTTTGCGACCCCATGAACTGCAGCATGTCAGGCTTCCCCGTCTTTCACCATCTCCTGGAGTTTGCTCAAACTCATGTCTATTGAGTTGGTGATGCTGTCTAGCCATCTCATCCTTTGTTGTCCCCTTTTCCTCCTGCCTACAATCTTTCCCAGCATCAGTTTCTTTTCCAGTGAGTCGGCTCTTTGCATCAGGTGGCCAAACTATTGGAGTTTCAGCTTCAGCATCAGTCCTTCCAGTGAATATTCAAGACTGATTCCTTTAGGATTGACTGGTGTGATATCCTTATTGTTCAAGGGACTCAGATACCATACTATTACTTCCATGTAACTGGCCTAACAGTCCATCTAACAACCCTATATGGTAGGTGTTACTATTTTCATTTGACTCATGGGAAAACTGATACTCAGAGAGGGAAATGTACTTGGTCAGGGTATACAGCTTACAAATAACAAAGCAAAGATTTGTGTCCAGTTCAGTCTAATTTCAAAACCCTTGGTCATTAAACACAACTGTATACTATATTGTTTAAGACATGAGCCACTTAAAACTGGCTCTGAAACCATCTCCCATGGAAGTTTATGATTGAGGGAGTGTCCGTTAATGGTGTCTCTCTTTTCTACAAATGGGAAAGAGGCAGGAGTTCTCAAAGCCTAATCTGAATCAGCAGCCTCTGGAAACTCACACAGGGAGGCCTTCACATGGGAACAGAGCCTGACTGCTTTTCTGGCATTATATGCACTCCCTTGCTCTCCCACTGAGCACCGACTGTGAATTCGTGTGTGAGGGTGAAGGCAGGACAGGGAGAGAGCGTGGGCTTTGCCTTGATTAGGGGCAGTGTAGAACAATGGGCATTGGAATCAACTGCGTGGTGTCCGAGTTGGAATGGCGAGTCCATTGCTTATTAGGTATCTAACTTTGGATAAGTATCTTCACCTTTAGCCTAAGTTTCCTGAACTGCTAAATAGGGTTGATGGTAATTATTGTGCTATTTGCTCTCAGAGCCATTCTTCACTCTTCCGTTCTGCTCCAAATGCCAATGGGGACCCATCCCTGCAAACTCCCTTGTCAGCTGACTTGTGCTGGATTTGGCCAGTGGGATCCGCTGGTGGGAGAATGGCGGGCTGGAGGAACAGAGAAGTTAGATGAGCTTTCCCTCTGTTTGCTCCTGCAGCCTCTCTGGCAGCAGCTGCATGTCTCCCAGGGCTCCAGCCCTGCAGACAAGCCAGTTATGGCTTCAGCTTTCATCACTGAGGTGGACGCATTGGCTCTGGTGATGTGCCCTTTCCTTTATCTCTCCAGCCCCGAGGTAGCAATTTCCTTTTTTGGCTCAATTCTGAGTAGGCTTTTTATCCCTGTTAGGCTTCTTAACTCTCCTGTCACCTTTGTGACAGATTTCCTACATGAAACGCTCTTGTTTTGGAAGACCAAGAGTGTTTTCTGTTGTCGTAATTAGACTGTGATGTGATCTTTCAGGATTAAGTAAAGAATGCATTTAAAGCTCCCGACACATAAGAGAGACTCAATAAGCCTCTAAATGGTCAGAGATCAGGGATAATGAGAAAGGCAAACACTAAAGGATGATGATAAAGTAGATTGTAAGTGAGATAGTAGAAAGTGCTTGGGGTCCAAAGTTTTGGACCTTTGGATTTAATTTCTGCCTCTGGCTTAAGTGAACTAAGAGAAATTAGGTTAGTGCCTTCAGTATTAAGGACCTTACCTACCTGTTCAGTAAGACATGTACAAAATAATATATTTCTCAGCTACACAATGATAGACATTCATTTGGTTGGGGACAAATGGTGGGGATCCGGAAGAACTTCATGAAGGAAGGGAAATTGGCCTGAGTCCTAAAGCATGACTAACTCAGATACTGTTGATGTCACAGGCTGACTGGAGATCCGGTGAGCGTATAAGCATTTCAGATAAGGGTATTGGACGACACCATGTTAAACAGAGTTCCCTGTGCTATACAGTATGTTCTCATTAGTTATCTTTTTACACATGGTATCAATAGCGTATCAATCCCAATCTCCCAGTTCCTGCCCCCCTTCCCCCTTGGTGTCCATGTATTTGTTTTCTACATTCTTGTCTGCATCCAGGATGGAGGGGATATATGTGTATGTGTATGTATGGCTGGTTCATTTTGCTGTAGAATAGAAACCAATAACATTGTAAAGCAATTATACTCCAGTAAAATTAATTTAAAAATAAAGGATGGGGAAAATGCATTACAACTATTACAAAAAAAAAAAAAGACCACATTAGAAAGCCAGACAACACTTGTAACCAAACAGGAGCAAGTCCATTGCAGGTATTTAGACATCCTCAGTTAGGAGAGAAGAAATAAAGTTGGATGATGTTCCCAATTTCCTCCCATTTCTTTTATCTTTCATTTGTTACAAGGTCTAATCTTAGGAATCCTATTAAGAAATGACCAAGAGAACTTTTCACAAGTTGAGAGCTTTGGTTTCTTTATAAAGAAGTTCGTCCTCTGCTTCTCCTGCTGCTGCTGCTAAGTCACTTCAGTCGTGTCCGACTCTGTGTGACCCCATAGAGGGCAGCCCACCAGGCTCCCCCATCCCTGGGATTCTCCAGGCAAGAACACTGGAGTGGGTTGCCATTTCCTTCTCCAATGCATGAAAGAGAAAAGTGAAAGTGAAGTCGCTCAGTCTGTCCGACTGTTAGCGACCCCATGGACTGCAGCCCACCAGGCTCCTCCGTCCGTTGGATTTTCCAGGCAAGAGTACTGGGGTGGGGTGCCATTGCCTTCCCCGGCTCTTCCCAGCTAGGAGACCACAACTGCTCCGACAGCGCCTTCCTTGCTGCCGCCTCAGAAGCCGCACAGAGCTGAACACAGTTTCAATCCCCGATGATATTTTTACCAGAGTTATCTCTGGGGCTTGGCCCGTTCCAGGAGTCGGGGGATGACTAACGCTGGGGCGGGGAGACATCGTTTCAAATGACCTGAGTGTCATCCCAATGAGTTTGCCAGCACCAACATAGCTCTGAGGGGCCTGTGGGAATTCCCCGTTCTCCCTCCTAAGGAAGGAGTTGGAAGGCAAGACCCCAACAAGAGACACCTCAGCCTCGACTGTCAGAGCAGAGAAACAGCTCAGGACTCCCGCCGTCCTTAGGAACAGAGATGAAGGCAGGCAAGAACATCCTAACCTGCCAGCAGTCTCCCTGCCCCAGAGAGCAGAGCCTCAGAGGAAACTCCTGAGTCCCTTCTCTTGGAACAGAGAGGAGAACCTCAGAGGTCCAGGTGCACTCCCTTTCAGGAAGCTAAGGATGCAATCAGCCGTGACAGGCTCTCAGAATCCAGTCCAAAGGGGCAGGAGTTGGAGGGCTCAATTGCATACCAATACCTTTAGCTTGTCTCCACAGACTCACCACATATATTGGAAGGGCTGGCCGGCGTGACCCATGGTTTTGCTTGAACAGCAGTATACCTTTCGGCTGAATATGCTTCCACCTGGAAATGGGTCCGGACAAGCCCATCCTGCAGCCTAGATGCTGGGCCATCCAGTTCCCAGGCCGTGTACAGAGCAGCGGCTACCCCAGGCTTTCAGTGCCGCTGCCTGGGTAACCAGAAATGCTAATTACCACAGGCAGACCCAGAAACTCAAAGAAACTGCTGTCAGGGAGCTCTGACTGGCTGAGACCTGGCTCCCTACTCCTGGCTTGCTCAGAGGAAACCCCACTTCCTCAAGAAGAGCAAATATTAAGTCTGGTTGACAGTACATCCATTCAACCTTTATGGAGGCAAAAAGAAAGGGGTGGGGGGTGGAGGTAATTCCCACCTTAGAGTGCCTCTCCTCAGCTTCCAGGAGCAAGAAGACCACCTTCTGGTCTATACTTTGGTGCCCCAGCTTTCAGCGCTGGTGGCCTGCTCTGTACACCCAGCACCCAAACTAAGCCACCTGGTTGGGAAAGTGTGCCTGTGGCTCAAGATTCAATCCCTTGGGTTTTGCCACAGTGTATGTGGCGCAGGGTAAGGGGTGGAGGGGGAGGTCATAGGAAACTCCATAGGTCATGGAGTTGTAAGAAGCATGGATCATCAGCAAGTCCAAGGTCCTGGCATGTTCTATGTGTAACTGGAGATTCTCAGAGCATGGGACCTTGGAGGTCAACTAATTCAATGGCAGCCAATCCAGTGGGAAAGAGGCCAGCCCTGCACATCCCTTTATTGCCTCCCCAGCGGACTTGTTTAGTCTCTCCAGGGCCTTTGCTCTCCAGGCGTGCAGCTCCTGTTTGCAGCTCCCAACCCCAAAGAGCTTTGAGTTTTTGTAAGGCTTTTGGCAGAGAAATGTTGCCTGATCTGAACTGTCTTGAGGTCATTTAGAGTCTTTCTCCATACTCCTCCTGTAATAGTTGATATTTTGCTGCCAAAATATCAATTCATTTGATTATGAGTGGAGTCTGATTACTCCAGAAGNTGAGTTTTTGTAAGGCTTTTGGCAGAGAAATGTTGCCTGATCTGAACTGTCTTGAGGTCATTTAGAGTCTTTCTCCATACTCCTCCTGTAATAGTTGATATTTTGCTGCCAAAATATCAATTCATTTGATTATGAGTGGAGTCTGATTACTCCAGAAGTATGTAACACTTCATGTGCATCGCTTGACTTTTCTAAAGATCAAAACAAAACAAAAAAGCTGAGTTCTGAATCACACCTGGCCCTGAGGATTCCCTAAGGAACTGTGGATGTGCAGTTCCAAGGTCAGATGTGTCTGCGTGCTTCCCTGCCAGACCTGGTCCACATCTCCTGGACCATATCCTGCTGTGAGCTCTCCTGTACTCAGAAGCCTTTCTTTCTGCATCAGATTTTAGTTGTGGAATGCGAGATCTTTTAGTTGCAGCATGTGGGATCTAGTTCCCCAATCAGGGATCAAACTTGGGCCCCCTGTAACGAGAGCACGGAATCTTAGCCACAGGACCACCACGGAGGTCCCCACGAGCCTTTCTTGAAACTTGGGTGACTTTGTTTGAACTTACTGATGCACTTCTTGTGCATTTGTGAGTGTGAGTGTACCATTTTGTCTATTTTTATGTCTCAAATGAATTGCCTCCAGGATTTAAGACCTGGTTTGGGTCCCCATCAGCCTCATTGCACCAACTCCTCAACCCTGTGCATGGTAAATGGGCCAAGATCCTGAGTGTGTGTGCCTCACCACATTGATTCCTCAGTCCCAGACCCCTGCAACAGCAGGCCTGAGAAGGCTAGAGAAGTCTAGAAACAGTATGAAAATCCAATAAAGTAGCAGATTACAAAATTAATATATGAAAATTGTTGGTGTTAGCATATACAAAAATAATAGTTTGGAAAATGCAGTGGAAACCAATATCTCTATTAAAATTTTTTTTTAATTTTATATTGGAGCATAGTTGTTTAACATTGTGTTAGTTTCAGGTATCCAGTATCTTCACTTTTAATAGAAACTAAAAAGGATTTTTTTAGGATCTTCCCTGGTGGTGCAGGGGCTTTCCTTGTGGCTCAGCTGGTAAAGAATCTGCTTGCAATGAGGGAGACCTGGGTTCGATCCCTGGGTTGGGAAGATCCCCTGGAGAAGGGAACGGCTACCCACTCCAGTATTCTGGCCTGGAGAATTCCATGGATTGTATAGTCCATAGGGTCGCAAAGAGTTGGACACGATTGAGTGACTTTCATTTTCACTTTTACCAGTGGTCCGGTGGTTAAGAATCTGCCCTTCAAGCCGGGGGACGAGGATTCCAACCCCTGTCAGGGAATTAAGATCCCAGATGCCACAGAGCAACTAAGCCTGTGTGCAACAACTACCAAGCCTGCACGCTCTAGACTCCACGTGTCACAAGGAAGTGCCTGCAAGCTGCAACGAAAGATCCTGAATTTGGAGACTACGACCTCATACAGTCAAATAAATAAATAAAAATTTTAAAAGATTTAAAAAATGTTTGCTATATTGATATTTGATAACATATACAGATATAAATATATAGGTATTCAATGGGCTTCTTAAGTAGTGCTAGTGGTAAAGAACCTGCCTGCCACTGCAGAGACACAAGAGTCTCGGGTTCTCTCTCTGGGTTGGAGAGATCCCCTGGAGGAGGGCATGGCAACCCACTTCAGTATTCTTGCCTAGAGAATCCCAAGCACAGAGGAGCCTGGAGGGCTGCAGTCCCTGGGGTCGCAGAATCAGACACGTCTGCAGTGACTTAGCATAGGTATTCAATAAGAAACATGCCTGACCTATTAGAAGACAACTTTTAAACAATTGTTAGCTTTTAGTATAAAAATGGTATTATGGCTACATTTTAAAATAGCATCTTCATCTTTTAGAAATACACATTGAAATAGACAATAATGATGCCACTGATTTGTTTGAAAATAAGACAGGGTAGGAGTGGGAGTGGAGAGGAGACAGGGCCATAGGCTGAGTGGGACAGAGGCTGTTTGATAGGTACAGGAAGGCTCATTTTACTGTTCTCACTACTTCTGTGTGTGATTTAAATTCTGCATATGAAAAAGTTTAAAAAAAATCTATTGAAGGACTGGAAGCAATTTTTAAGTTTATAAAAAAAAGCTTGCTTACTTTTAGATGAAAAGGTTTGATGATTTTCTCTATTAATCTATAAATGCAATGTGAATCCAATTAAAATAGCAATAAGGAGAACTTTTAGAAAATAAATATATAATAGCTGGGCAAATTATGGAAGATAAGGGTGGCTGAGGGATTAGGGCAGAGCAAGCCTGGTCTTGCATAAGTGTGTGCTCAGTCACTTCGGGTGTGTCTGAGTCTGTGTGACCTATGGACTGTAGCCCACCAGGCTCCTCTGTCCATGGGATTCTCCAGGCAAGAATACTGGAGTGATTGAGTGACTTTCATTTTCACTTTTACCAGTGGTCCGGTGGTTAAGAATCTGCCCTTCAAGCCGGGGGACGAGGATTCCAACCCCTGTCAGGGAATTAAGATCCCAGATGCCACAGAGCAACTAAGCCTGTGTGCAACAACTACCAAGCCTGCACGCTCTAGACTCCACGTGTCACAAGGAAGTGCCTGCAAGCTGCAACGAAAGATCCTGAATTTGGAGACTACGACCTCATACAGTCAAATAAATAAATAAAAATTGTAAAAGATTTAAAAAATGTTTGCTATATTGATATTTGATAACATATACAGATATAAATATATAGGTATTCAATGGGCTTCTTAAGTAGTGCTAGTGGTAAAGAACCTGCCTGCCACTGCAGAGACACAAGAGTCTCGGGTTCTCTCTCTGGGTTGGAGAGATCCCCTGGAGGAGGGCATGGCAACCCACTTCAGTATTCTTGCCTAGAGAATCCCAAGCACAGAGGAGCCTGGAGGGCTGCAGTCCCTGGGGTCGCAGAATCAGACACGTCTGCAGTGACTTAGCATAGGTATTCAATAAGAAACATGCCTGACCTATTAGAAGACAACTTTTAAACAATTGTTAGCTTTTAGTATAAAAATGGTATTATGGCTACATTTTAAAATAGCATCTTCATCTTTTAGAAATACACATTGAAATAGACAATAATGATGCCACTGATTTGTTTGAAAATAAGACAGGGTAGGAGTGGGAGTGGAGAGGAGACAGGGCCATAGGCTGAGTGGGACAGAGGCTGTTTGATAGGTACAGGAAGGCTCATTTTACTGTTCTCACTACTTCTGTGTGTGATTTAAATTCTGCATATGAAAAAGTTTAAAAAAAATCTATTGAAGGACTGGAAGCAATTTTTAAGTTTATAAAAAAAAGCTTGCTTACTTTTAGATGAAAAGGTTTGATGATTTTCTCTATTAATCTATAAATGCAATGTGAATCCAATTAAAATAGCAATAAGGAGAACTTTTAGAAAATAAATATATAATAGCTGGGCAAATTATGGAAGATAAGGGTGGCTGAGGGATTAGGGCAGAGCAAGCCTGGTCTTGCATAAGTGTGTGCTCAGTCACTTCGGGTGTGTCTGAGTCTGTGTGACCTATGGACTGTAGCCCACCAGGCTCCTCTGTCCATGGGATTCTCCAGGCAAGAATACTGGAGTGGGTTGCCATGCCCTCCTCCAGGGGATCTTACTTACCCAGAAAATCAAACCTGTGTCTCCTGCATTGCAGGCAGATTCTTTACCCACTGAATCACCTGGGAAGCCCAAGACTGGTCGGTCTTAGAAGCGCTCAAACTTATTATGAAGTCGCAATAATGAGCAGTTGAGCAATGGAGCACATACAGGCAGGACAATGGTGCAAAAGAAGACTCCAGAAATTGGCTCAGGTGCCTGCCTGCTGATTCAAGATGTTGAATAACTATTTAAGATGTTGAATAATTACAGAACAGACAAAAATTCTAAACGAAATTCTTGGAGACAACAAATCAGAAAATTCACATAGTGATAGTGCTGCAGAGAAAATAAAACAAGACAGTGAGATGAAGAGCTGTGAGGGAGATATACTTGTGTTGAGATCTAAGGAACTGACCATGACAAAGATGCCTGCGAAAAGCCCATTCCAGGCAAAGCATACACTGTCAGGTGGAAATGAGTTCCAAGTGTTCAAGAGACAGAAAGAAGATCACAGATGACAGGAAAAGAGGCCAGGAAGACAAGCAGGGGCCAGGTTCCATAAATCTTGCAGGGGCTGGTGAGGAGGCTGGGTTTTAGTCTAATTGAGATGCAAAGCCATTAGAGGGTTTTAGTCTGCAGATATGATCTGATTAGCAATTTAAAAAAAAATTACTCTGGCCACTGTGTAGAAAACACTCTCTAAAGACAAGAATGGAAATGGAAATGCGATTTCAGTTTTCCCCAGCAATGATCTCCCCAGGAGGCGATGTTGGCATAAACTAAATCAAAGTGGTGGACCTGTTAACAAGTGGTCTGATTTGGGATAAAATATTTACCTAGTGCCAGTCTGCAGATGGGTTAGAAGCGAAGGAGGAGAAAAAGGAAAGGAACCAAGGATTATGCACGCTGGCTCTCTAGTCTGAGTCACCGAGTGGAGGATGTTGTCACTGCTGAAAAAGAGCAGATGAGCAGGAGCAGGTTTGGCAGTGACGGCAGTAAATCACAGACTCTATTATCATGTCTCTCCCTTGACACACCTATCAGACATCCAACAAGCGTTGGCCGTAGGCAGGTGGCTGATACACAAGGAAGGAGCTCAATGGTGGAGATGTATATTTGCACATCATCAGCATAAGACACGGTGAGCATGGCATTTCAAATCTATGGAGGACACACAGTGTTTGATAGCCAGTGTTATTTACCTTGCATTTGGGGAAGAAAAACCCAAATGAATTCCAAATTCAAGCTCGGGACAAAACAATTTACAAATGGGTGAAAAAAAAAATTTTTTTTTAATATTGATGAGCCTACATGGAAAGTGGCCCCTCTGTACTCTTGTTGGGAGGGTAAATTTGTGCAACCTTCTTAGGGACAATGTGACACTATATTACCAAACTCAAAATGCATGTTTTCAGACTTCCCTGGTGGTCCCGAGGTTAAGAATCCACCTACCAATACAGGGGACCCAGATGTAATCCCTGCTCCTGTTCCAGGAAGACTCCACATGCTAGGGGCCAACTGAGCTGGTGTGTCACCACTGCTGAAGCCGGCACCCCTGGAACCTGGGCTCCACAACGAGAAAAGCCACAACAGTGAGAAGCCCACACACCACAACGAGAGAGTAGCCCCAGGGCAACTAGAGAAAGCCTGTGTGCAGCAAGGAAGGCCTAGAGCAGCCAAAAATAAATAGATAATTTTTTTTTTTAAGTTGAGGATCCAAAAACCTCCCTTCATTAAAAAAAAAAAAAGCATGTTTTCTTTGTTCCAGTAATCCTATCTTTATTAATCTATCCAACAGATACACATGGAAGAGATTGTGTGTATAAGGATTCTTCACTGCAGTACAAAATTAAAAACAAGCTGTGTCTCTCAACAAAGGACTGGTTAAATAAAAGATCATAAGTCTATACAATGGACTATTTTGCAAATGATACAAAAGGTGAAGGAAACCTTTGTGTGCTGACCTCGAACCATCTCTGAGACACATTCAACCAAGTACTGAACCTCTGTGTTTTATTACCCTTCTGTGTAAATATGTGTATGTTTAAGTATAAATGCTTTCAGTTTCAGCTTTTTATAGTTCTGTAGTTTGAATTTTAAGCATGTACAGTTTTCCATTAAAAAACCACCAAAAGAGATGATCTGAACAGTGAAATTATCAGTCACCTTTTTGTTTTCTTTATACTTCTGTGTATATTTTTTAAAAAGCAACCTCACAAGTATAATGAGGAAAAAAAATAAACTTTTATGGTTCCACAGCCTACCCTCCAAAACTGTAGACAAATCTATTTAAATTTCCATGAAACTCTTATGACCTTCTTTTCCAAGTCTTTTTTTTTTCAGCATTCTGATCTAACAAGTTTTGTACCTTCAGGCTCTGTTGGAAGCAGCCTGTACCCAAAGCCAAGCTGTAAAAGTTGCAGGGGAGCTACAGAGCTGCCAAAGAGGGTGTTTAATGAGCAAAACTTAAGGGTTGATGCAAATTGCTGGCAAACACCAGATGGCAGGGGTCAGGCGGGAGATCACCTCCAAGAGATACAGTCAGAGCATAGGTCAGGTCCGAAGGAAGATAAAGGACTCCCATCTGATTGGAGAATGGGAGAATATCACGGGACTCCTGCAGAAAGCTGCACACTCACGCAAAATCAGGACAAGGGGTCTCTCCTTCGGCTGACGGATGAGGGATGGAGGAGGGATGGGAGGTGGGGAAAGGCAGGAGCAGAGGATGCAAAGGAATCAGGCAGCTTGTGGTGGATATGGAGTGTCTTGGCCTCTGTGAAATTTACCTGCGGTGCCTTTGAGGCTTAGCTGCTCTGAAATCCCAAAATATCTGAGCTGTGTACACAGGGCCATAAAATTAAGATTGTGCTAGTCCTATTTAACCATGGAGAAGAAAAAAAAAACCCAGAATTCAATTAAATGGGTATTGAAAATTTTGAAGGGAAAAGGAAGGCACCCAAATTAGTCCTTATTTTTACATTTCGTTACCATTACACACCTTATTTAAATACAAAGTTAGTAGTGTGTGTTAGTACTAGGCTTATTTGTTGAAACAAAGCCTTGCTTTTGACACGAAGTGAGAGTGTACCATTACACCTCTCCCAGTTGAACACCTTTATAGGAAACTAAGATCACAGCATCCGGTCCCATCAGTTCATGTCAAATAGATGGGGAAACAATGGAAACAGTGAGAGACTTTATATTTGGGGGCTCCAAAATCACTGCAGATGGTAACTGTAGCCATGAAATTAAAAGATGCTTGCTCCTTGGAAGAAAAGCTATGACCAACCTAGACAGCATACTCAAAAGCAGAGACATTACTTTGCCAACAAAGGTCCGTCTAGTCAAGGCTATGGTTTTTCCTGTGGTCATGTATGGATGTGAGAGTTGGACTGTGAAGAAAGCTGAGCACCGAAGAATTGCTGCTTTTGAACTGTGGTATTGGAGAAGACTCTTGAGAGTCCCTTGGACTACAAGGAGATTCAACCAGTCCATCCTAAAGGAGATCAGTCCTGAGTGTTCATTGGAAGGACTGATGCTGAAGCTGAAACTCCAATACTTTGGTCACCTGATGTGAAGAACTGACTCACTGGAAAAGACCCTGATGCTGGGAAAGATTGAAGGCAGGGGGAGAAGGGGATGACAGAGGATGAGATGGTTGGATGTCATCACCGACTCAATGGACACGAGTTTGAGTAAGCTCCGGGAGTTGGTGATGGACAGGGAAGCCTGGCATGCTGCAGTCTATGGGGTCACAGAGAGTCGGACATGACTGAGTGACGGAACTGAAATTTCAGAATTGAACTGATAGGAAGTGGAGCTGCAGGAAAGCCAAGGCTATCACTAAGGCACCGAGACCTCCCAGGGCCCTGCCTATGAATATAGTACTTTGGCAGAAATAAATGTATTTGCATTGGCCTTAAATACTCAAACTTAAGTGACTACAGTCATCAGAATATCCCATGCAAGCACTGACCCCTCTCATTGCCAAAGCTAACCTACACCCTGTGGCTAAGCCTGGCTAGCTCTCCCTGCCCTCCTCCTCCTCAGTCATACAGGAAATGTGGAACAGCTGCTTTAGCCCATCACTCCTACCTCTGACTCTTCCCTCCTCTGGTTTAACCAGTCCCGGTTCCTTTCAACTTCCCTCTTGGGTCTAATTTTCCAATCATATAATTATCTCTGTGGGTCTTAGGGAGAAGAAGACATGTGGTGTTCCAAAAAATTACATCCTTCTTTTAGTCCTATACTCTGCATTTTCTGCCCCTGGTGAAAGAATCTAAACTATGTCACTCCAATAGATTTAGTTGGAGTAAGCACCTCTCCAGCATTCTTTCTTGTAAATGTACCATTGCCTT
Organism: Oreotragus oreotragus; assembly: GCA_006410675.1. Taxonomy (NCBI): domain Eukaryota; kingdom Metazoa; phylum Chordata; class Mammalia; order Artiodactyla; family Bovidae; genus Oreotragus; species Oreotragus oreotragus. Next base: position 223,532 of record SJYX01005919.1, on the reverse strand, counting down.
CTTGGGACCTGAACTGCAGCTCAAGGGAGCTGGGTTTGTGAAATGGAGTTTCTATATTCATCAAATACATCATATGCCTTGAGAACAACAGGGAACAGCCACAAGCTGACGTTATAGGAAGAGAGAGTTTTCCAAACACCAAATTACTCAAGATTGGCCACACTGTTCCATGCTAGGAAAACAAGGATTCAAAGTTTAATGAAGTCAAAATCATCCAGAAAGGAGAACTGAAGAAAATATACACTTCTTGATTCCAACAGTTGTTTAAAAATTAGCTTCTAAATATTTCAAAATAATTTCTAATCAAACATTTCTTAAGGTGAACTTTTTATTATTATAAGGACTAACTTTTGAAAAGAGTTTTATAGTTTTGAAAACTTCCCACATAGCATTTTGTAATATGATATGGTGGGAAACCAGTCAATCCTAAAGGAGATCAGTCCTGGGTGTTCATTGGAAGGACTGATGTTGAAGCTGAAACTCCAATACTTTGGCCACCTGATGTGAAGAGCTGACTCATCTGAAAAGACCCTGATGCTGGGAAAGACTGAGGGTAGGAGGAGAAGGGGATGACAGAGGATGAGATGGTTGGATGGCATCACCAACTCAACGGACATGAGTTTAGGTGGACTCCGGGAGTTGGTGATGGACAGGGAGGCCTGGAGTGCTGAGATTCATGGGGTCGCAAAGAGTTGGACACAACTGAGCGACTGAACTGAACTGATGGTGGGAAAGGCAAGTTTTGATAGGCAGATAGATACAGATATATGTTACATATACATTATATAGCACGTTTTATATATATTACAATAGAAGGCTGAATGCCGAAGAATTGATGCCTTCAAACTATGGTGTTGGAGAAGACTCTTGAGAGACTTTTGGACTGCAAGGAGATCAAATTAGTCAATCCTAAAGGAAATCAGTCCTGAATATTCATTGGAAGGACTGATGCTGAAGCTGAAGCTCTAATACTTTGGCCACTTGATGCGAAGAGCTGACTCACTGGAAAAGACCCTGATGCTGGAAAAGAGTGAAGACAGGAGGAGAAGGGGATGACAGAGGATGAAACAGTTGGATGGCATCACTGACTCAATGGACATGAGTCTGAGCAAACTCTGAGAGATAGTGAAGGACAGGGAAGCCTGGCATGCTGCAGTCTATGGGGCTCCAGAATCGAATGTGACTTAGTGACTGAAGAATGCTGGGCAGATTCTACTATTCCACACTATGGTGGCAAACGAAGGCACAGACGTCACCTCGATGGCCATGGCTGAGCAACTGAAAACAACAACATGGATTATACATACATATAGAATATATGCATAATATATATATGCTATGAGGAACACAAAGTTCAGTTTTAGTTTCTTGAGGTCATAAACCTAATAAAGTGAGGTCCATGTATACAGGTCCAAGCAGAACCACGATTCCTGTGGGAAATCTCTGATCACTACGATGTGAAATAAGTCGATACCATCTGCTGTTCATAATTAAAGATGACACGTGACAGTCAAGTTTTAGTTGTGATTAGAGAGGAACACTATAGTTCCTGTAAGAGAACCTCATAATCAATGCAATTCACTCTGTTTTGCTTTTTTAATGCCCTGACATACTGTGACGTTAAAGGTGTTACAAAACGTACTGGATAGGCTCCTGGAACAGATAAAGGACATTAGTGAAACGTGAATCAAGTGTGAGGTTTAGTTAACAGAAACATGCCACGCCGGCTTCTTGGTTCTGACTAATGGCCCACAGTCATGCAAGGTGTTAACAAACGGGGAACCAGAAGGAAGGGTATACAGGAACCCTTACTATCTGGGCAATGTTTCTGTCTAAAATTATTCCAGAATAAAAAGCTCATTAAAAATAAACAGATGTTATAGGCATCAATAAACACACAGTCTTAAACCTGTAATGTTTATCACATGTTAAAGGAAGGAAACAAGTAATTTTCCAGGCAAGTGCCCCATATTCAGAAGCATTTAGTGATAATGTGGCAATCAGCTCCATTCATGGAAAAAGCAAAACCATTTACTTGTAGAGTGGTAATTATTTTGCGGGTGTTGACCTTGAGGGCAAGAAGACTGGGGAAATCCCGGGAAGGAGCGCAGAGGTGGCCAGCCCCGCCAGCTGACATCAACTATAGCCAGAGAGGCCAAGATTGGCTACAGAAGCCCAGGCCAGTCACTACGGTGAATCTCTGTGAGCTGCAGGAAGCAGGCTGCCGGACAGGAACAGGCTGCTGCGCCACAACAGGAGGTGTTTACAAACCAGCCGGGCCTGGCGCCTCGTCAGGGCCTTCAAGGACAGGCCCGCAGCGTTTCCAAAGAGCAGCCGAGACATTAAGCTTGCGAGTCCAGAAGAGAAGCCTGCCAGCCTCAGGCTGCAGAGTGACAGGGTCACTCCTGCCCGCCCATGTGTATTCACACCAGGGTCTGGTCCCAGAAACGGGACCAGCAGGGAGGTCAGTTCCAGGCAGCATGGGAATATGTGTCTTCCTGAGGCTGACACAAATGGGGAATAGTTTAAAAAAAAAAATTGGTTTTCAAGTGCACAGTTCCTCCCGATCCTCAGGAGGCTGAGTTCACAGCCAGCCCACTCTACCACCCACTTGCAGTCAGCCTCAGAGTTTGTATTTGGACCCAGCACTCTTCTGTTTAACTTCCCCAGTAGATGGATGGGTGGAAGCCTTTCTGCAGCATTGTCTACAAAGCCAAAGTTTGCCCATTTTCAACACCTGCTCTACTGCTTCCATCTGACAAGAGCCTTTGCTGTGAAGGGAAGCTAGAGTTACCATCAGACTTGTACCCAGGGTCCAGGCAAATGCTGATGTCAGGCAACCAGTGAAGGATCTTTTCCTCTCTAGACGCATCCTCTGTTGAGCTCCGCCTCAATGCCACGGGTGCAAGCCTTCTGCCAAGCTCACACAAGCAGAGCCCAGAACCAAGGAGACCTCTGAAGCTAATGGAGCTCCTTTGTAACCAAAAGGCCCCTGATTTTCTTGACAAATGCCCCTGATCATCACTAACAAGCTTCCTGACTCCAAATTAGGCAAAGATGCCCACTTCAGTAAACACTGTAAAGCACCTTAACCAATCACCTAATGCTAACCTTCCAGCAGGAATTTTATCTTGAGGCTGTAACAATTGGCTATTAATCCACAAGACTGTCAGCTTTCCCTGGCCTGTCAGGAGTTGTTGGCCCGTTGCACTCACAGTGCCCACATTCTCTCTGCTCTTTGTTCTTAATAAATTCATTCCCTTCTGAAATGCCCTGGGTCTGGAAATTCTTTTCTAACTCGAGTTTGGACTGCCTCAACACCCTCCGCTCGGCTTTTCCATGACATCTACTTCATCAGTGAATGGATGAAAGAATGAATGAATGAATGGGGATTGGCAAGTTTTCTCAATCATTTTGTGAATACAAAGCATGTCATAAGTGTAAAGCACTCCCTGTCTGACATCTAAGCAAAATGCTATGGAAGACACATTTAAAACCTGTAGAGCTGAACATTTGGGGGATACTAATATTTGAGGATTTGATCAATTTCTACATATCCTGTGCTTTTATATAAGTTTAGGTATTCCACAGAGCTCTTGAAGGTAGATTGACAATCCATGGTTGGTACAGTCTCAGTACTATGAGATCTGAGAGACTTAAAAAGAAGAAACTTCAAAAATCTAATATTTGTTCCTGAAAGGAAGTAGATTAAAAATGGATTGGCTGCGTGCTAAGTGGCTTCAGTCATGTCTGACTTTCTGAGACACTATGAACTGTAGCCTGCCAGGCTCCTCTGTCCAGGGAGTCTCCAGGTGAGAATACTGGTTGCCATGCCCTCCTCTAGGGGATCTTCCTGACCCAGGGATCGAGCCCACATCTCTTAAGTTTTCTGCATTGGCAGGCAAGTTCTTTACCACTAGTGCCACCTGGGAAGCCCTAAAAATGGATTAAGCAGCCATAAATACACAAAATTTCCAAAATGTCAGCCTATTAGTTGGTGGTCAGAAATAACTGCTTTCTCATTTGCTGTTGTTGTTCAGTCACTAAGTCATGTCTGATGCTTTTGCTATAGCCTACCAGGCTCCTATGCCCATGGAACTTCCTAGGCAGGAATATGGGAGTGGGTTGCCAGTTCCTTCTCCAGGGGATCTTCCCAACCCAGGGACTGAACCTACGTCTTCTGCATTGGCAGGCAGGTTCTTTACCTCTGAGCCATCTGCAAAGCCTCTTTCTCAACTATAAAAAGATTCTATTTCATAGGGATTTTTTTTTCATGGATGTGTGCTCAGTTGTGTTCAACTCGTTGCAACCCCATGGACTGTAATTCACACCAGGCTCCTTTGTCCATGGGATTTTCCAGGCAAGAATGCTGGAGCGAGTTGCCATTTCCTCCTCCAAGGGATCTTCCTGACTCAGAGACCAAACCCTAGTCTCATGTCTCCTGCATTGGCAGGCAGGTTCTTTACCACTGAAACACCTGGGAAGCCCTATTTTACAGGGACGCCATAGAGTAAACTAATTAAGCTTATATTTACAAAGCATGGAGACAATGCCTGGCACATAGTGGGCACTGCCTAAGCACTAGCCACAAAAAATACCATCCAACCCAACATAATGCTCTACCATACGATACAGTGACGAGTATCTTATCAGATCACAATACCTCCCAAGGCACACGTGACGAATCTCAGTGTCCTTTTCAGAGACAGCATCTCTCAAGATGAAAGAGCAGCTGCCTAAAACCTACTTTTGCAAATCCTCCGCTTTTGAGAGGGAGACTTTTGAAAGCATAAGCTACTGCAAATGTCTTTAAGCATAAGCTGCTTTGCAAAAAATAATGTTTTGCTTTCCACAAGAAAACTTGGGAATCTGTGCCAATTCGGCATGATACTTCAGTCAAGGGCAAGGAAATTAAGAAGCACCTGTAAAGTCTTCTTAATAGGAAGATAACTTGGGTCATTATGACTCCCACACAATACAGGAGAGCCCTTCTTGGTTACTTTGATAGAGGGAGCTTTACAGGCAGAGACCACCATCTCACCCATTTCTCTGGCCCTTAAACAGTCTGGCAGGACTATATTTTTTTGAACACCATCAATGCCTTAAAAAAAAAAAATAAACAAGAAGAGTTACCTAATAAGGCAGGACCCTCTAGCTAAGTATCCCTTTGACATAATTAAAAAGCAAAACCGAGATTAAGGCACCCAGACTGTAGGGAGGGCTGTGATGCAGGGTTGAAGCTCCAGCGGAGCCGGGGGTGTCACCAGCACACAGCTCTCAGGGACTTGCCCTCAGCAGCTGCTTCCAGTGTGGGGCATCCGGGCCTGGCTCCTTGATCACAGCTCAGGACAACTTCTAAGGGCCCTGCTTGTCCAGAGCTCGCGGGAGCTGCCCATATCCTTGGCTGAACCCACATTGCAGCCCAGCTTCTCCCTCGGCCAGGCTCGCTTCCTACCCCGCCATCAGAGTGTCTGATCACACGAGATCCCCCCCCAAGCAGGAAACTCCTCCGTGCTTTTACCCTCCCAGGGAATCCAACCCTCAGACCAATACACTGGGCTTGGGGTGAATGCCTGTTCACCATCTTTCCCATGTGTTTTTATAAAGAGCTTCAAGGTATAACTGATACACAGCAAACGACATGTACTTAAAGCATATAATTTTTTAATGATTACTTTTACCTTACTCCAGTACCCTTGCCTGGAGAATCCCATGGGCAGAGGAGTCTAGCAGGCTACAGTCCACGGGGTCGCAAGAGCTGGACATGATGTAGTGAATAAAACCAACCACCACATATCCATGAAATCATCACCATGAGTAAGGAGCCTCTCACTGATGGGCCTCACACAGATGGAGGGCCTCACACAGACAGAGGTACAGCACAGGATGGTGAGTCGGTACCTTCTTGGACTTTAGACTCCAGAAATCCCAAATTTGAATCCTCCACACCTCTCAGCTCTGATGGAAGAGAGTGTCACTTGACCTCTCTCTCCATTCTCCTTCGTCATACTGAGGCCACAACAGCACCAACCACAAAGGACTGCTGCACTGATTAAATGAAATAATGGAAATAAAGCTCACAGTATGCGCCTTCAACGAATCGTAGCCATTAATGTTTTATGATGATGATTGCTCAGTGTTTCATCCATCCTCAGACTCATTCCCTCTCCAACTTCCATATTTCTTTAAAAGGTCCCATCATCACCTTCTAAGTTGCCCTCGTTCAATGCATCCAGCCAGTCACAAAGTTCTTTGCATTCTTCCTCCATTCCCTCCTCCTCCCATAGACGCCACCCTCATCCAGAAGACTGCTATCATCTCTTCCCTTTGCTTGTATAACTGCCTGATCCAGTGGCTTCTAGACAACTGGATTTCACAGGCCAATAAAAATTTTACAAATTATTTTTGGAACTAAAGTATTTCCAACTTTTTTGGCCAACAAAGAAACTAAATATCATTGAGAAACAGCATAATTTAATTCATAGCAAGACAGTTTAACCTCTTCTAAAGTAAGTAGAATCTGGATATAAAATAGAATCTTATACCCAGGTGGCACTAGTGGTAAAGAACTCACTTGCCAATGCAGGAGATGGAAGAGGCTCAGGTTCAATCCTTGGGTTGGGAAGATCCCCTGGAGAGGGGAATGGCAACCAACTCCAGTATTCTTGCCTGGAGTCTGTCCATTCCATGGACAGAGGAGCTTGGTGGGCTACAGTCCATGGGGTCACAAAGAGTCAGACACAACTGAAGCAACTTAGCACACACACAAAGTAAACAGAAGAGCAGAGAGCTCTATTTTTAAAATGAACACGTTTAGCTTTAAGAAAAACTCACTGTTTGGATCTGGTTTTCCCATTTCTCACTAAACTGATAGAGGCTCCAGCACCGAGCGGCACTTGTCATTTCACAGAGAGATACTGAAAGCGTGTTGGTCTAAGTCATCTTCTTGACTGTTTTAGTCAGCGTGGGCTGCTGGAGCAGAATATCACAGACTGGGTGGCTTCAACAACAGAAATTAATTTCTCACAGTCTGGAGGCTGGGAATTTCAAGGTCAAGAGGCCAGCCCATTTGGGTCCTGGTGAGGATTCTTTTCCTGGTTATGTTTTCATGTAGTGGTGGCGGGAAGACAGCAAGCCACCTCTCTCATGGCTTTTCAGGGCACTAATCCCATCCTGAGGGCTGCACCCTCATGACCTAATCACCTTTCCAAGGCCCCATCTTGAATACCATCACAATAGGGACTAGAGCCCCAGTCCACAGCTCTAACTAATCTCCCTTCTCTCTATCCCACACAAGTCCTTCCACAATAAGCCTGATGCACACAGCCTTCCTGCTGGAAACTCAAGTGTCACATCCTTCTGTCTGGGTAGGGATCATCTAACACAGGGCTTCTCCAGTGGCTCAGCCGGTAAAGAATCCGCTATAATACGGGAGACCGCCTGTAATGCACGAGATCCAGGTTCGATCCCCATGTTCGATCCCTGTGTTGGGAAGATCGCCTGGAGAAGGAAACGGCAGCCCACTCCAGTATTCTTGCCTGGGAAATCCCGTGGACAGAGGAGACTGCCGGGCTACAGTCTATGGTCCTGCAAGAGTCAGACACGACAGAGAGACTAAACCAACCAACCAACCCGTCTAATAAACATGCCAAGCTCAGCTGGAGGGAGTCCCCAGCGTAGCAACTTACACTTTTAAAGCTTGGGATGCATTCTCCCATAGAAACGTGGACACGTGTGTGGGGAGAACCCTCATTCCCAACCTCAAAACAGTCTTTACTGAAGGGAGCACAGTCCTGTCCTCACAGAACCAGCCGTCACAGGTCAGGGAGCTGCTCTGGACACTTGAGGTGTCCCCGTGGGGATCTCAGTCACCCCTGTGTAGAGACCAGCATGCCAGTTCCCAGCTTCCTTTCTCCTTCTCCCACCCTTGGGTGGCTTTTTTGGGTGACTTTGGGTGACCTTCCCGGTGCAACGGCCACTTTTCTTTCCCACACTATCTCAAACTTTCTCAAAAAAGCGTGGAGAAAAGGTCTCCTAAGAATTCTTGCTGCTACCAACAATAAGAAATAGACAATGGCTAAAAATAACAGTGGGCAAGGTGACAGCATTTCTCGAGGTCTACAAAGGGCTCATCACCAGAGCAACTCCTAGGTTCAATGCTATGTGAAGGGGCGGCTCCCCCTCCTCCCAGCCCCATCTGCCTTAGGCCTGCCCTGCTCCATGATTGCAGCTTCTTCTTTGGCTCTGAGAACCATGCTTTAAGCCCCAGTCCCCAGACACTATCTCTTCTGAACCTCCTAAAATTGAAGGCTGGGACACCAGGGCTTCTTACCTTCCATAAAGCAGGCTCCCTCCTATTTTCCCCCTCTGAAACTCACTGGGGACTTCCCCATTGGTCCAACAGCTAAGAATCCCCCTTCCAATGCAGGGGGTATGGGTTTGTTCTCTGGTCAAGGAACTAAGATCCCATATTCTGCGGGTCAATTAAGCCTATGCACTGCAATGAAGACCCCGCACAGCCAAAAAAAAACCTCAAAAGGGCAAAGTGGGCCCTTTGAGAACTGAGAGGGCTTTAGCGAGACCCTTGTATGCAACAAAGGCAAACTCAGATCTGGTATCACGCCAAGAGGAAGGCTAACTCCTCCCAAACAAGGACAAGAGACCCCTGGGCTGGAGGAGGGATTGGTGGGGGAGGGGAAGGCAGCAGCCACAGCTTTCATCAACCTGGGAAAGTAAGAGGGGCTGAGAGAGACTGGCCAATCACAAACAATTGCAGCAACACCTTCGAGCCTTTGGGTCCAACCAAAGCTCTTCCCTCACTTGAGTGTGGACTGCTGCTACTCAAAGTGTGGTCCCCAGCTAGAAGTATCAGCATTACCCAGGAGCTCAACAGAAATCCTGACTCTCAGGCTTCTACCCAGACCTACTGAATTAGTATCTGCATTTAATAAGATCCAGTAATTTATATGTATACTGAAGTGAGAGGCAGTATTTAAGAGCATTTTCATCAGTGGTTCTCCAGCTGGGGAGATTTTTGCCTCCAGGGGTCATTTGGTAATGCTTGAAGACATTTCTGGTTGTTACTACTGAGAAATGCTGGGCTTCCCTGGTGGCTCAGATGGTAAAGAATCCTCCTGCAATGCAGGAGACCTGGGTTTGATCCCTGGTGGGGAAGATCCCCTGGAGTAGTAAGTAGCAACCCACCCCAGTATTCTTGCCTGGAGAATTCCATGGACAGAGAAGCCTGGTAGGCTACAGGCCATGGGATTGCAAAAGGTCAGACATGACTGAGAGACTAACACTCACTCACTCACTGAGAAATGCTGCTGGTATCCAGTGGCTAGAGGCCAGGGATGTTGCTAAACATCGTACAGTGCAAAAGGCAGACCCCCCATAACAAAGAATTATCTGGTCCTAAACGTCAAATAAGAGTGCTGGCACTGAAAAGCCCTGATCTAGGTGAAATAGGCCAAGAGAAAGTTGGATGGGAGGTCTTAGAACTTGACCACTCCAAGTATGGGCTGCAGACTAGAAGCATCAGCAGAGGAGGGGCTGTCAAATGTAAAGTCTCTGACCTGACCCCGTAACCGTGAAGCCAGAGCCTCCAGGGTGGAGCCCAGGTATCCATGTTTTAACAAGCTGTTCACGTGAGCTATATGCAAGCTTTTTCCTACTCAAATTCTGCACTGAGAAGTATCAGTGAAGGCCTCGGATTCACGCCTTCTGGATAGCCATCAGGAAAGGTACGTTCAGCCAGGGTGGCAACTCATCCAAGATTTCCCACCATTAACAACTGCAAAGAAGGGCCAGCCCTAGTGGATGTGGAGGGCAGCGGGGCTGGTCCCAGCTTCTTTGCTACACAAGACAATGGCTTATAGGCGCTAGCCACTGCTGGGCCAGGCCCAAGGTCCTGATGCTGAGCACAGGAGCCTCCTGGAATGACAGGGTGCAGAAAGAAGGAGGATTCAAACAACAAAGGCCAGGCAACACTCAACATGGCGTTTCCGTGTTATGCCAGAGCTATGAGAATAAAAAAGATGCTGGTGATAGGGATCTATATTTAATATGCTCTCAGTCCTTCAATGTCACCTCCTCTGGGAAGCCTTCACTTATTTCCCACAATGGAGTCATCATCTCTGTTTTGCCATCCTCCATTCATTGTGTTCATCTTCCCATTGTCCTATTGTTCAGTGAATTCTAACTACCCTACCAAGAGCAGGGTGAGTTCCCGAGGACAGGAATTATACTGGAACAGATGTTGTGGTCACTGTCCCTGGCCCACCCTCCCTGGAGATCATCTGAAAGTGAAAGAGTTAGTTGCTCTGCCATGTCTGACTCTTTAAGACCCTATGGACTGCAGCCCGCCAGGCTCCTCTGTCCATGGGATTTTCCAGGCAAAAATACTGGGGTGAGTAGCCATTCCCTTCTCCAGGGGATCTTCCAGACCCAGGGATCGAACCTGGGTCTCCCACATCACAGGCAGATTCTTTACCATCTGCACCAACAGGGAAGCCACGTGCACAGTCCCAAACTTGCCCTGGAGTTCTTCTGTATCCCTGTCTGAGGCAAGTGCCAGGGCGTTTATGAAGGAATAAGAGTGGAATGGAGGTCAGTGGATAAAGAACCCGGCATTCACTTGGCCATTCTGCAGGGTGTTCTGCTCAATCTCTTAGAGACCCACGGAGGGGCTGAGGCCCCGATGTCGTGGCAGTAACCACATTGCACACCCGTTGTCAGCTTTCCTTCCTTCCTCTCACACCTCCCCTTTCCCCACCACGATTTCTGCACCCCAATAAACTTCCTGAACCCAAATCCTTGTCTCAGGATTGGCTTTGGGGGGAACCCAAACTAAGACAAGTATTTTGATCACTGAATCCCCATTATTTAGCCACCTCCCTAACACAGTAAATGCTCACAAAAATAAGTATTGATGGAAGTTAGATGGAAGCATCCACATGCCTGGAAAGTCCAAAGACAGCAGCAAGCAAGGAGTGAGCAAGACGCCACTGACGGCCGGGTGCTGCAACCCAGCAGAATGGATCTACATTTCCTCTCCTACAGGTTTGGTTAAAACTCTTAAAACAGTAGTTTAAAACAATGATCTTCTGACTATGCATTGTGCTGTGTTGCTTCAGTTACGTCTGACTCTTTGTGGTCCTGTGGATTGTAGCCCTCCAGGCTCCTCTGTCCACAGGATTTTCCAGGCGAGAATATTGGAGTGGCCTGCCATGCCTTCCTCCAGGAGATATTCCTGACCCAGGGATTGAACCCGAGTCTCCGCATTGCAGATGGATTCTTTATCACTGAGCCGAGCCACTGCTAAGCAGAGGGAAGCTCTCCTGACTATAGTAACAACTTAATCTTTTACTACCACGTACAAAAAGAGGAGAGCTCAGAGGCTGGGAGTTCTAGTTCTGGAGTTCAATAGAACTAGGCTCAAATTCCTGGCCCTAAAACCTTCTAAGTGACCCCAGTCTCAGTTCATCACCTATGAAAGGGAGATAATGATAGTACCTGCCGCAGGGTTGTGCGGGGAATTTAATGAGATAAAAAGTCTATTGAAGGATTTAGTATAGTTCTTGCAGCATAAACCCTCCAAACATGGTTCTCAGGACTAAAATTCTCTCATCAGGGTTGCATTGCCCATTTTAGGCAGGCTTCCTGTCACTCAGGTGACAGATGGTTGCAGAGTGCCAGGAACATAGCAGACACTCAGCAAACAGTTACTGTTAAGGATGAGAGAAGTGCTGATCCAAGAGGAGAATATTAAAAAACCTGTAAAAACTCTTGCAAAAACTCCTGGAGGAGGAATGGGAATTTTTCCTGTTCATTAATCCCACCTCTGTTACAAATTGTGTGAATTTAGGAAAGTCACTCAATCTGTCTGAAGTCCTCGAGGCACTACCTGTGAAGCTTAGATTCATATTAGATCATTTCTAAGCCCCTTCCAGGCCTTCACTGGGAGACAAAGTAACTCCCAGGGAAGGGCGGCAGAGCCACTTCACAGCATGGGGGTTGGACAGGACAGAATGGGGAGCTGCAGGCTCAGTCTCAGCACCTGGACACGTGAGCAGGATAATCCTTCTTTGCGGGCTGTCCTGAGCATCGTTGGATATATTTAGCAGCATCTCTGGTGGCTCAGACAGTAAAGAATCTGCCTGCAGTGTGGGAGGCCCAGGTTCGATCCCTGGTTTGGTAAGATCCCCTGGAGAAGGGAATGGTTACCCACTCCAGTATTCTTTCCTGGAGAATCCCATGGACAGAAGAGTCTGGCAGGCTACAGTCCATGGGGTCGCAAAGAGCTGGACACAACTGAGCAACTAGCACACACACATACTGACAGCTCTTACTGGATGCCTCCAGCACCACCAGCGACACAGAAATGTGTCCAGATATTGGAAAGTGTCCGCTGGGGCAAAATCTCCACTGAGGGAGAACCTCTGTCATAGAGGTTTGCTTTCCTCTGTGAACCACAGAGCTACAAGACCCTGAGATCCAGCCCCAGCCCCGCAAGGGGGAGGTGGGCCTCTAACATGACTCCCTTGCCTCAGATAACCTGTGTTTATTTTTATTTTTGAAAAGCTCCTTAACCCCCAAGAAACTGCTGAAAGGCTGTGACTACTTCTCCCCACTCGTCCTTCATTCTTTACTGCACTTCATTAAAAAGCAGGCCCTTTGGAAATAACCAAGCACTCACTGCAGATTTTGAATTATTTTGTTTTCCCCAGCCTGTCATTAGCCATATTTGCCCGCAAATAAGATGGATGTTTTTAAAACTCATCTACTTGCAACCCTGGAACATAATCCCCTCCCAGGTTATTACCATCCGTTTATGACATTAGGAACAGCAGGAGACCGAGACTCCGAAGCCCAAATGATCTTGACATGCAAATGCGTCAGGAAAACCCAACCGCGGCAGAAGATTTCAAAGGGTTTATTAGCACCGGAGCCACCATTAACTAGACAGAGCCGAGGGATTTTCCAGGCGGTGGTCAGAGGGGCCGTACAATAGGCCAATTAGACCCAAAGTCCTCTGTTAGCTCAGGGCAAGCGCCTGCCAGGCGGTGGGCAGCACCAGGGTCCTGAGGACAGAAAGCAGCGGTTTTATTTCCAGCAGCTTCCAAACGGCTTTCTCCAAAGTTGTCTGAGTTCAGTTCCTTCCTTTGCACCAGAAAGCAAATCCCTGTAAAGACTAGAAGCCACACCTAGGCATCTGCCTGTATTTAGATTGCAGCAATCAAAAGGACCCTGATGCTGAGAAAGACTGAGGGCCGGAGGAGAAGGGGATGAGAGAGGATGAGATGGTTGGATGGCATCACCCACTCGATGGACACGAGTTGGAGCAAACTCCGGGAGACAGTGAAGGACAGGGAAGCCTGGTGTGCTGCAGCCCACGGGGTCGCAAAGAGGTGGATACGACTTAGCAACTGAACAGCAACCAAAACAAGGAAATTCACTGGAGAACTCTGCTCTCCCAACACACTTCCCTTCCCTTCCCAGGCAGAGAGGTGAAAGTCTCCTCCAGTAGCATCACCCCCACTGCCTCCTGCCTGCTGGTGATCTGCAGTGGCCCGTCCTGGCTGCGGTCCCACTGCCACCAGCCCTCTTGGTTTTTCTCCCTCAGGGTCCATGGATGTCCCTGCCCTCGGGTCAGGACCTGGCTCTATTCATTTCTCAGGCCTCTGCGCAAACATCACTCTCAGAGCGGCCTTCCCCACCCGCATGATCTAACCAAGCTCCCTCCATCGCTCTCCAGCCGCTTAGCCTGCTCTGTTTGTCTTCAAGAAGCATATAGTCCCTGAAGTTATACTACATACTCATTCATCTACTGGTTTTGCACCTGGCTTCCCCCACTCCTAAAATGTGAGCGCTCTGTGGGACAGAGGTTTTGAAGGCCTTGCTCAACTCTGCATCCCTGGTGCCAAGAAGAAGGCCAAGCAGGTGCTTCTGTTAAGTATTCCAGGAATGAACGCAGGTCTGTACTCAGCTGACAAATCACAAGAAACAGAATGGACCACCTAGGAGGCGGAGAGCCTCAGGGTTGCTGAACAGCTGATAGTCATGCTTTGCTCCACCCCAACTCAAAGATTTACTCCAGACTATGGATTCTTTCGGAGAAGGCAATGGTACCCCACTCCAGTACTCTTGCCTGGCAAATCCCATGGACAGAGGAGCCTGGTGGGCTATAGTCCATGGGGTCACTAGGAGTCGGACACGGCTGAACAACTTCACTTTCCCTTTTCACTGTCACGCATTGGAAAAGGAAATGGCAACCCACTCCAGTATTCTTGAGAATCCCAGGGACGGGGGAGCCTGGTGGGCTGCCGTCTCTGGGGTCGCACGGAGTCGAACACGACTGAAGCGACTTAGCAGCAGCAGCAGCATGGATTCTTTGCCTTTGGTTTCTGTATCTAGGATTATTCTCCCATAATATATTGATCCAGCCTTGGGCTTCACAAAAGCAAGGCTTCTGACTGGAGTGGGGAAGTCCAGAGAAACAAACAACATTCTGGAAAAGGCCCATGGAGTTAATACAGTCTCCTTCCTCAACCATCCTGCCAAGATTTTTTCCTAAGCACCCAGCTCTCAGGTCTGTTTTAGGTCATTCTGATGGTAATCTCAACAATAAAAACAGCCTCACAAATGCAGGATCAGGAGGCTCCTTGCATGTATGAACCTGTCAAGCTAATCACAAGAGGCACTTTTCCTTGAGATCACTACAAATAATTAGGATGAAAATATTTTTTGAACAAGGAGGTAAGTCCAGCTGCAGGAGAAATATGCTCATTTCTTACATCCAAAAATTAAAACCCCATGTTCCTGTCTAAGATCTGGGGCCTGTTGGAACAGGAAGATGCATTCCATCATTGCTTCGACCCAGGAAGGTTCTCCAGTCCCTCCGGCCTCTGCTCAGAGACTCAGGCTGGCGGCGTAACCATCTCTTTGTGCTGCTACAAGGATGCTCCCCCAGGGAGAGTCTCTTCACTGACTTGGATGTCACACTTCTTAATCAGCATTTGGGAAATTTTCTCATCTGTTCTCTAGAAATCAGGCCTGAGAAACAACTCCTGAAACTTACCAGCAGCAGTGTGGTTTCCTGAACGGAGGTGGCCTGGAAGCCCCCTGCTGTCTCTGCACCTGCAAAGAGCTGGAACTCTCAGATCCAAGTGATGGGAAGGGTGTGAAGCTCCCTGATTCCCTCCCCACTCATTTTACGGTTCTCTTACCTCCTTTTCTCCCTCAGTGCTCCTTGATCTCCTGAAGTTTATACCACATAAAACAGCCCATCGGTTAGCTGGAGTGCCTTCCTGGGGGCTCTCAAATCCCAATAAATAAAAATCTCCCAGCTTTGCCTTCACACAGAACTTGATTTGGTGGTCCACACAAGACTTCTTGGGAGAAACGCCTTGCGAATCTGATGGAATATTAAGTTAGTCAGGGGAAGGGGCAAGGTGAGGTGGGAGAAAAGTTCTAGAGAGAGGAAAGACTGTCACAGCGGCTAACATCACTCTAATGCCCATGTGCAGGGGTGTGAGAGACACAGAGAGTGGCCCATTGAGAGCTGGAGCAGGCTCAGGAGGAAGAGAAGAGACAGAGGGAATAAGTGATGGCTCCTTCCCATAGCCTGATCCCAGGTCAGGGGCTTCTCTCTGGTGCTGGAGCAGCGTCCCAAACACCGCCCTCCAATAGAGTACTTATCAGACAATAGCAGAGATGCCACCCAAACGCTGAAGTCCCACAGAGCTCCCTTCCACGCTGTAGACTTATCACGGCCGCCTATCCCAACCCCCTCTGCAGCCACACAGGCCCTGTGGTTAGTTCTCACCCACGGGGTGTACCACTTTCAAACCAAGACATTTCAGAGGAATGGACCTTCTGCCTCTTTCCCCTCCCCGCGGTGAGGGGCAGAGTGTACACCTCAGCTCCAGGAAACTGCAGGACAGCAGACGGAAAGAGCGCGGAGGCCTGACTCACCATGTAAAGGAGAGCTGCCTGCTGACCAAGAAGGCTTGCATGAGACTGCTAAGTGATAGAGAAATAATTTTGTGTTATGTTTTAAGCTCTAAAACTTGGGGGTTTAACTGTCACAGCAGCTAACATCACCCTAATACACAGATTAGGTAGCATTTACTTGTTTAATTGTATGTAATCTCCTCTTGGTGATCGGTCAGTTCCGTCACTCAGTTGTGTCCAACTCTCTGTGACCCCACGGACTGCAACACACCAGGCTTCCCTGTCCATCACCAACTCCCGGAGTGTGCTCAAATTCATGTCCATCAAGTTGGTCATGCCATCCAACCATCTCATCCTCTGTCATGCCCTTCTCCTCCTACCTTCAATCTTTCCCAGCATCAAGGTCTTTTCCAATGAGTTAGTTCTTTGCATCCGGTGGCCAAAGTATTGGAGCTTCAGCTTCAGCATCGGTCCTTCCAATGAATATTCAGGACTGATTTCCTTAAGGATGGACTGGTTGGATCTCCTTGCAGTCCAAGGGACTCTCAAGAGTCTCCTCCAACACCACAATTCAAAAGCATCAATCACCTCTTGGTGATAGGAGCCCCTGTTATAAGCACCCAGCAAAAGGTGGATATTAAACAAACATTCTTTCAGTGAAAAATGTTTATTTAATCGTTCACTTGATTATGAGGAGGGCCTTCCCAGAATCCCTCAAATCCCTGAAGACAGAAAACATCTTACTTTGCCACAGGGCCAGCACATGCTCGTGTACGTACTCACACATACACGTACCTGCACACACATACCCCTCAACATCCACGCCAAAGCCACAGACAGTTCATGGCCAAACCTGCCCCAGCCGTCTTGTGACTCATATGACAGCAAGGACCATCCTAGGAACAACCCTTCTGAGATTCTGTTCCCCACCATGGATATCTTACACAGGCAAATACCGCAAAAGAAAATTAGACTTAGGAAAGAAAAAGTCATCATGAAAAATAGTCCAGATTTCTCATGATCTCACCCGTGAGTCAGATTTGCGTTTGGGATAACAACTAACTAAGTAGACCAGAACAGTCTGTCTGCACGATGTCAGCCTGCCAATTTCAACAGAGCACAGAGGGTACACTCCTTCAGTCGGCTTAAAAGGACAAAACTGGGGCACTTGTTTATTATTATTTTTCTTTCAACATTCCAAGGTGAAACAGCCTCCTGTTTAAAAATAACTCTCTTGGAAATCAAACTATAATTTTCTTTTAACTGCTGATTGCCAAGTACCTGCATCTTTCCATTTTGAGCAGTACAGAGAAATGTCCTACAGGAGGGTCTTTGCTGTGTGACACTCAGAAAGCCGCCTCACCTCTCTGGGCCTGGATTAGTCCATTTATAAAATCTGAGATCAAAATAGATGATCTGTAACAGTTCATGGAAGAAATAATTGTCAGTAGAAGGGAAACTGAAGTTTTCATGCCTTGGAAGCTTTGTAATATTCACGGAAATTATTCCTGACAGAAAAGGGTATTTTTGACGGGTAGCTCATTTTAGAGGAGTTTATTCGTTTAGGACAGAATGTGAGCTCCAAGAGACTGCGGACATGAGTGGGTCTTTAGCGATGAGAGACAGGAATGGATGATTGTTCTCAAGTAACAGGCAACATGTGGAGTACTGAGCTATGACTGCGTGTCAGGACATTTTCTTCTTTAAGAGATAAAAGAGACTTTAAGAATCATTAGATGCAATTGCTTCATTCCAAGTGTGAAGAATCTAGGATCTGGAACTAGACAGTGGCAGTATCTGAACTAGAGCGGAGTGTTGGCTGCTGGTCAATTACTCTTTTCACTCACTCTTTCCCATCCTGCTTTACACCTTTCACAATGACAGCAGCTATGATTTTGTCACTTGAAAAATCTCTCTGGAAAAAAAAAAAAGCATTGAGAGAGACATTGGTTATTATATCCATCTTTAGGCTTGGGAATTGTAGCTGGATTTTATTTCCTCAATCCTTGCCTAACACTCTGAGTACTGAAACAATAAGGTTGGGATCAGGTGAAAGATGAAGAGGTAATCATCTACCTTAGGTGTAGGAGGATAAGTGGTCCTTAGAGCTCTGTGGAGGGCAGCTAGTGAGGCCCACAAAAATATCCACTCTCGGGTTATCTGCAAGGCAAGTCTCTATAGCCTGGACTTTAGATCCTCAACTCAACTGTCGCCTTTGATCCCAGGTCCTGCCCATGTACTGACCTAGATTGACTGCCTCTCATTTTGATGTTTATCTGCTGTTTTTATCAGACTTCTGTTTCCCTCCGGGACATGGTATTAGAGGCAAAAATGAAAGTGTAAATATTAGCTTATAATCTTTCTCCACTTCAAGCCAGTCCCTCCCCTCCCCATATATGTGGCATCTCCTCCCTTTCTTTCAAGTTCCTAAAAGAAAACCCAGGATTTCTCTTCAGCACTGGTCACCCAGCAGGTCAGTACTGTAGCAGCAACACAGACCCTCTGCATCTGGGACCTGCATGTCATTACAAGCCATTCTAAGTAAATGGAGGCATTAACCTTTTCTCATTTGCTCCTTCCCAAGACTCTGGGAAAAGGGTTTCTCTGGTGGCTCAGCAGTAAAGAATCTGCCTGCCAAAGCAAGAGACTCCAAAGTGTGATCCCTGAGTCAGGAAGATCTCCTGGAGATGGAAATAGCAACCCACTCCAGTATTCTGGGCTGTAAAATCCCACGGAAAGAGGAGCCTGGTGGACTACAGTCCATGGGGGTCACAAAAGAGCCGGACACAACTTAGCAACTAAACAACAATAAAGCCTTTAAGAAATGGAGGTGGTGGCCTAGGGAGAAAATTGCATTTATTTATTAGGATTGCTCATTATAATGATAAAGCATGTGGAGAAACAGAGGGGAAGGTTAATAGGCCAATAAACATGAGGACATAGTAAAGAAAAATTTAAGTTTCAAATGTATTTAAGTTCTGAATCCAAGAACAGCTCCTTTCTATTAGCTTCAAAGGTCTACCTGCTCTGTGAGCTGACTACATTCTACTGATGTCGGTTTCCAATATCGAATAGGAGGAGGCAGCTTCACACAAACAGTGGGCGGTGGGGACACAAGTCAGCCCTGGAGGCCTGTCCCTATTACTGATCACTCAGCTGGATCACCTTGGGAAATTACCTGACCCTAGAGCTTCTGATTCCTCATCCATAAAATGGAGCTAATAATCTACTAGGAAGCAGAAATGAGATGTGGACAAAGCAGACAGGAAGAACATATCAGCTGCTGAATTAAACCTGAGAGCTAGTAGAGGCATCTGAAGTCCCCCAGCCCAGCCCTGCAACAGTTCTCCAGCCTTCGTGCACAGTGCCTACAGTGAAAGAAATTTACCACCTCTCAAGGCAGCCTGTGCCACTTTGAGGCTATAATAGCTTAAAAAATATTTTCCCAACATGGAGCTGTCTCCCTTAAGATCTATGTCTGCCATGGATCTCTGTCCCTTAATTCAAATGTTTCGGCCTTTGTTCTGGCTTCTGGACATGAAATGAGAATAAGTCTTAGCAGTCCTGCCCAGGAAAGCCATTAGAATTATTTGTTTGACCACCTTATGGATTATAGTTGCAAACCTCTCATGTGTAAGTATACAGAAACACAGAGAGGTGAGGGTGAGTCTGGATTTCTTGTCTGAGGGCTGGTTGAGGGGGTGCCATTGGCCAAGACAGGGAACAGGCAGGGGTTGGGGAGGCAGGCTCATATGGGAGAGATGACGAGCTCAGTCTGGGATGCGATGCTCTGGAGTGTCTCAGAGTCCCCAGACGGAGGTGGAAGTGAGGCAGGAGGTAGATGCCCCCACCCCCACCCCAGGGTAAAGCAATTGGAGATTCATTCCCTATGGACCGAAACTTCAAGATAAGAACAGCAGGCCAATTAAGGGATATGGTTAGGCCCTGTCCAGACCATATATTTCTCATTTTCAAAGTCAGGAGACCTCCCTAATCAAACATGCTCCATGCGCAGAAAGGCTTCTTGGAGGTCAAAGGGGATGCTAAGCTACCCACAGGCCTTTGTGATACGATTCATCTTGGCTAAGAGATGCCTGCACATACATATTAGGATCCCGAGATATACCAAATATGGATGGTGAACCAAATCAAAATAATTGGCCAAAGGAAACCCAGAAAAAATGCCCCATACATGTGATTTAAACTGCCATGAGGGGATGACTGAGGGATTCGCCACTCCCTCCCCGCCCAGTCTGCCCATGTGTTTATCCACACAGGCTGTACTCTTTTTCCTCTGAATAAATACTTTCCATCTTTGTGGGAATTCTTTTCTGCAAAGCTGAAGGGCCAGGGCCCTTGTCACTGACCACTGGTCTAGTGGCTAGGATCTGGTGCTCACTCTCACGACTCAGCCTCCTTCTCTCGTTGGGAATCCAAGCCCTGCTCCACACTGTTGCAGGCCGAGACCACCTGAGATCAGTAGTAGGCACCGGACATGGAGCTCAGGAGGAGGCTGGAGGCTGAAGGTACAGATTTTGGAGGGATGTGTAGATAGGGGGTGAAAGTGGATGTGTAGAAGTGGAAAATGCGGCTGAAACTGCCCAGAGGAGGAATGAGAACATCACTGCCTAAGAGGTGAAGTACAAACCAACCAAAAAGCGAGCGGGAATCAAAGCTGGTGCAAGAATAAGTGAAAGCACTCCATGGAGAGCAGCTCAGCGAGCAGAGTAAGACCAGGCATCCGTTAAGGAGGCAGGAAGAATCCACGAAAGGAGTGGGAGCAGAGATGCTGGAGAACAGTGCTTCATAAGGGAGACACTGGACAAGCAGCTGAAGCCTGAAACCTCTCCACTGGACCTGGATGTGGAGGCCGATCAGTTGTCACCAGGGGCTTTCAACAGAGCATCGGAAATGGAAACCAGATTGCATGGTCCATTGAGGGATCAATGAGAGCTGAAAAAAGTGAAAACAGCCAACACAGACCAAATCTTCAGGTAATTTGGCTGTTAAGGATATAAAGGCAGAGAGGACTTAATTATAGAGGGGTAAGGTTTGCACATGGCAGAGAGGAAAGGCTTCTAGGCAGGGGGAGGGGAAAGACAGAGGGGAAAGAGTAGGCTGATTAAGCATGATCGTTCAGCTGAATCTGAGGGAAAGGTTCAATAAAAGGAGGGAAATTCTCTCAGGCAAGAAGGAAAGCGCACAGGTCGGAAGTGGACAGATTGTAAGCGAGGGAGCAGGACTGAGGGAATTTTCATGGATTCTCTCTGTGAAGAAAACATTAAGGTCCCCAGCTTGAAGGGAGGGAGAAGGTCTCTAGGTAGGAGTGTGAGGGGGACGGGTAGTCCAGGCAGTGGGGGGAATGGCAGGCAAGGCTGATGGGGGTCCTGTGAGGCTGTCCACCTGCCTGCCGGCCTAGGGAGACGATGAGTTCAGAGGCCCTTATCCTGCAGCTGCACCAATCAAAACAGATAGTGGGGTTTTTTCTCTTTCACAGAAATTCTCAGCAATCAGGACACAGGGGCAGAAATTGACAGACTGAACTTATTTGGTGCGAGGATTTTGGACAGTGAGGACAGCAAAAGGAAAGGAGATAGAGAGTTTAGAGTATTGGGAAAGGAGTGTGTGAAGCGATGGTCCACAGGGGTATGGGATGAAAGGGAAAGGACTTGGAAGGCACCGTCATCCTTCCTGAAAATCTCTCTCACCAACTTTCGAATCTTGGACCCTTGCTTCGGAATATGTCACTTTACACCACGTGCTGCCCAGAACAGTGCACGCTAGTCTAGATGTGTGGGACCAGAGCAGAGGGTCCACACTGTTTCTGGCCCCCTCACATCTGGGGTTTACATACAGTCACATCAGAGTGTTGATGCACACTGACCATCCAGTCAAATGAACTGCCCAAATCTTTTACAAAAAGATCATTATTACAGCAGATTCCTGACCTGTAATAAATGCAGTTGGCTTTTCAGATAACAGTGAAGGACCTTCACTTGAGCCCTTGGCTGATCTTGCAAAATGTGGCCTATCCTATATGTCACTTTAGATTCTGATTCCGGTGTGAAACAAGGTCACTGTGCTTCCCGGATCTGGGTCATGAGCAAATGGGATAAATGTGTCATCTGCACCTTTATTCAAGTCATCGATAAAAACACTGAACAGCAGCAGGATAAATCCAATGGCAGAACTGTGTCAGACTCTCGCTACTAGAGCCCTCTCTCTGGATGGACATCAATCCATCAACCTCTTTGCACGGGCATTTAGCCAGTCAGCTACAAATCACCACATTGCAGAACTGTCCAGTCCATGTTCCTCCATCTTGCCCACAAAGATATCACAAGGGACCCTCCAAACACCTTGTTGAAAAGTCCAGATTCATTATGTCAACACTTTTCCCATGATGTACCAATCTAGTGACCTTATCCCCACTGGATAAAAACACAGTGACCTTTTCTTTGCTGTGTCTTATACACCTAATACCAGATGGAAATCACTTTATGATATTTTACAGCTTTATAACATTTCCTGTCTCACCATGACATCACTTTTCCCCAATCCTAGGGCTTCAAAAGGCCACAAAGGTGTTAAGACCTTAGTTTCTAAACCTTCCTCCTACTCCCGTAGATCGGCTTACCTGATCTCCCAGCCTGCTGAAATGAAGAATGTTAGCCTGAGAATGAGACTTTAATGGAAAAGCCACCAATTCAAACAGAGGGGGAAGGGCTCTATGCGATGCCCTCCTTTGCCTTGTCTCAGAGCTGCCAGCCAGCAGTTCCCAAAAGCTAGCTTAAATTTATTTCCTTAAATCTGATTTTGAAAATAAAGCCAAATGTGATTATATCTGAGCTTTCTTGGGTATGTCATTTTCAACCAGGGTACTGAAATCTTAGATTCTAAATCTTACAAGCTTCGTATTTAGTTGTTTATGAGATGAGAAAGGTACAGACCAATAATGTGTGCTGTGCTGTGCTAAGTCACTTCAGTCATGTCCAGTTCTTTGCAACCCTATGGACCATAGCCCACCAGGCTCTTCTGTCCATGGGATTTCCCAGGTAAGAATACTGGAGTGGGTCACCACGCCTGTGGCTCAAATCGTAANCCCCCACCCCAGGGTAAAGCAATTGGAGATTCATTCCCTATGGACCGAAACTTCAAGATAAGAACAGCAGGCCAATTAAGGGATATGGTTAGGCCCTGTCCAGACCATATATTTCTCATTTTCAAAGTCAGGAGACCTCCCTAATCAAACATGCTCCATGCGCAGAAAGGCTTCTTGGAGGTCAAAGGGGATGCTAAGCTACCCACAGGCCTTTGTGATACGATTCATCTTGGCTAAGAGATGCCTGCACATACATATTAGGATCCCGAGATATACCAAATATGGATGGTGAACCAAATCAAAATAATTGGCCAAAGGAAACCCAGAAAAAATGCCCCATACATGTGATTTAAACTGCCATGAGGGGATGACTGAGGGATTCACCACTCTCTCCCCACCCAGTCTGCCCATGTGTTTATCCACACAGGCTGTACTCTTTTTCCTCTGAATAAATACTTTCCATCTTTGTGGGAATTCTTTTCTGCAAAGCTGAAGGGCCAGGGCCCTTGTCACTGACCACTGGTCTAGTGGCTAGGATCTGGTGCTCACTCTCACGACTCAGCCTCCTTCTCTCGTTGGGAATCCAAGCCCTGCTCCACACTGTTGCAGGCCGAGACCACCTGAGATCAGTAGTAGGCACCGGACATGGAGCTCAGGAGGAGGCTGGAGGCTGAAGGTACAGATTTTGGAGGGATGTGTAGATAGGGGGTGAAAGTGGATGTGTAGAAGTGGAAAATGCGGCTGAAACTGCCCAGAGGAGGAATGAGAACATCACTGCCTAAGAGGTGAAGTACAAACCAACCAAAAAGCAAGCGGGAATCAAAGCTGGTGCAAGAATAAGTGAAAGCACTCCATGGAGAGCAGCTCAGCGAGCAGAGTAAGACCAGGCATCCGTTAAGGAGGCAGGAAGAATCCACGAAAGGAGTGGGAGCAGAGATGCTGGAGAACAGTGCTTCATAAGGGAGACACTGGACAAGCAGCTGAAGCCTGAAACCTCTCCACTGGACCTGGATGTGGAGGCCGATCAGTTGTCACCAGGGGCTTTCAACAGAGCATCGGAAATGGAAACCAGATTGCATGGTCCATTGAGGGATCAATGAGAGCTGAAAAAAGTGAAAACAGCCAACACAGACCAAATCTTCAGGTAATTTGGCTGTTAAGGATATAAAGGCAGAGAGGACTTAATTATAGAGGGGTAAGGTTTGCACATGGCAGAGAGGAAAGGCTTCTAGGCAGGGGGAGGGGAAAGACAGAGGGGAAAGAGTAGGCTGATTAAGCATGATCGTTCAGCTGAATCTGAGGGAAAGGTTCAATAAAAGGAGGGAAATTCTCTCAGGCAAGAAGGAAAGCACACAGGTCGGAAGTGGACAGATTGTAAGCGAGGGAGCAGGACTGAGGGAATTTTCATGGATTCTCTCTGTGAAGAAAACATTAAGGTCCCCAGCTTGAAGGGAGGGAGAAGGTCTCTAGGTAGGAGTGTGAGGGGGACGGGTAGTCCAGGCAGTGGGGGGAATGGCAGGCAAGGCTGATGGGGGTCCTGTGAGGCTGTCCACCTGCCTGCCGGCCTAGGGAGACGATGAGTTCAGAGGCCCTTATCCTGCAGCTGCACCAATCAAAACAGATAGTGGGGTTTTTTCTCTTTCACAGAAATTCTCAGCAATCAGGACACAGGGGCAGAAATTGACAGACTGAACTTATTTGGTGCGAGGATTTTGGACAGTGAGGACAGCAAAAGGAAAGGAGATAGAGAGTTTAGAGTATTGGGAAAGGAGTGTGTGAAGCGATGGTCCACAGGGGTATGGGATGAAAGGGAAAGGACTTGGAAGGCACCGTCATCCTTCCTGAAAATCTCTCTCACCAACTTTCGAATCTTGGACCCTTGCTTCGGAATATGTCACTTTACACCACGTGCTGCCCAGAACAGTGCACGCTAGTCTAGATGTGTGGGACCAGAGCAGAGGGTCCACACTGTTTCTGGCCCCCTCACATCTGGGGTTTACATATAGTCACATCAGAGTGTTGATGCACACTGACCATCCAGTCAAATGAACTGCCCAAATCTTTTACAAAAAGATCATTATTACAGCAGATTCCTGACCTGTAATAAATGCAGTTGGCTTTTCAGATAACAGTGAAGGACCTTCACTTGAGCCCTTGGCTGATCTTGCAAAATGTGGCCTATCCTATATGTCACTTTAGATTCTGATTCCGGTGTGAAACAAGGTCACTGTGCTTCCCGGATCTGGGTCATGAGCAAATGGGATAAATGTGTCATCTGCACCTTTATTCAAGTCATCGATAAAAACACTGAACAGCAGCAGGATAAATCCAATGGCAGAACTGTGTCAGACTCTCGCTACTAGAGCCCTCTCTCTGGATGGACATCAATCCATCAACCTCTTTGCACGGGCATTTAGCCAGTCAGCTACAAATCACCACATTGCAGAACTGTCCAGTCCATGTTCCTCCATCTTGCCCACAAAGATATCACAAGGGACCCTCCAAACACCTTGTTGAAAAGTCCAGATTCATTATGTCAACACTTTTCCCATGATGTACCAATCTAGTGACCTTATCCCCACTGGATAAAAACACAGTGACCTTTTCTTTGCTGTGTCTTATACACCTAATACCAGATGGAAATCACTTTATGATATTTTACAGCTTTATAACATTTCCTGTCTCACCATGACATCACTTTTCCCCAATCCTAGGGCTTCAAAAGGCCACAAAGGTGTTAAGACCTTAGTTTCTAAACCTTCCTCCTACTCCCGTAGATCGGCTTACCTGATCTCCCAGCCTGCTGAAATGAAGAATGTTAGCCTGAGAATGAGACTTTAATGGAAAAGCCACCAATTCAAACAGAGGGGGAAGGGCTCTATGCGATGCCCTCCTTTGCCTTGTCTCAGAGCTGCCAGCCAGCAGTTCCCAAAAGCTAGCTTAAATTTATTTCCTTAAATCTGATTTTGAAAATAAAGCCAAATGTGATTATATCTGAGCTTTCTTGGGTATGTCATTTTCAACCAGGGTACTGAAATCTTAGATTCTAAATCTTACAAGCTTCGTATTTAGTTGTTTATGAGATGAGAAAGGTACAGACCAATAATGTGTGCTGTGCTGTGCTAAGTCACTTCAGTCATGTCCAGTTCTTTGCAACCCTATGGACCATAGCCCACCAGGCTCTTCTGTCCATGGGATTTCCCAGGTAAGAATACTGGAGTGGGTCACCACGCCTGTGGCTCAAATCGTAAAGAATCTGCCTGCAATGCAGGAGACTCGGGTTCAATCCCTGGCTCAGGAAGATCCCCTGGAGAAGGAAATGGCAACTCACTCCAGTATTCTTGTCTGGAAAATCCCATGGACAGAGGAGCCTGGTGGGCTACAGTCCATGGGGTTCCGAGAGGCGGACACGACTTAGCAGCTAACACTCCTCCAAGGGATCTTTCTGATCCAGGGATCGAACCCATGTCTCTTCTGTCTCTTGCATTAGTAGAGGCGTTCTTTACCACTGGTGCCACATAACCCAGAGTTAAAAAATGCCAGAGTGCTTATGAAGGGTACAGTCCCCAATTCCACCAAGAGTGACACACTATCCCCTTGGCAATGCTCCTTAAAGCTGCCAATACAGTTAAAAAGGATAGTGCTGGGGATACAAAGAGTCGAGAGGTATGCAAGAGCCTGAGAGAGTTTACAGCCTCGCCTGGGAGGGCTAAAACCAAAGAAAGACACTTTCGCCTAAAGACTCACCAACCAGAGCAGCATGTGCTAGATGCCAAGAGAACATGCCAGGCAGCCTGTGTGCCAGACGTTCTGGGAGAGACTGCCAGCTGGGGCTGAGGAGAAACACTCTTCAGAGGGAAGGAGACTTAGCCTGTGTTTTACGTCATGGACAGAATTTAGGCAAGGGGTTGTGGGGCTTTCTGGGTGTGGGGGTGTGAAATAAATGCATAGTCCATGCAGACAAAAGGGATTAAGCTGGATCCAAATTCTCTCTCTTTTTTCAAATATATTCATGGGGCAGTGGTTCCAGGATTGCTGAGGATACCAGTATCAGCATATACTCAAGTTCCTTCTATAAACTGGCACAGTATTTGCATATAACTCATGCACATTCTTCCTTATACTTTAAATCGTCTCTATGTGCTGTGTACTTAGTTGCTCAGTCATGTCCAACTCTTTGTGACCCCATGGACTGTAGCTCACCAAGCTCCTTAGTCCATGGGGATTCTCCAAGCAAGCCATGCCTTCCTCCAGGGGATCCTCCCAACCCAGGGATCGAACCCAGGTCTCCCGCATTGCAGGCAGATTCTTTACTGTCTGAGATACCAGGGAAGCCCAAATCATCTATAGACTACTTATAATACCTAATACAGTGTAAATAGTTATAAGTACAATGTATATACTGGCAAATTCAAGTTTTGTTTTTTGGAGCTTTCTGGAATTTTCTATCAGCTATGGACTGAATCTGCAGACACAGAACCCACAGATACATGGATGGCAATAGCTGACAGTATAAAGAGAAAAGTCCAGTAGGGAAATTAACACAGAAAACACTTAATTCGGCAAGAGGGGGGTTTGTGCCTCCAGGCAAAAGTCAGCAAGGTCACACAGGGATGAATGTCCATTACATTCCCTCTAAGAAGATGCTCTGATGAAATTTTTACACATAGCACAAACTTCATTAAAATCATCCCTTGAAATTTAAGTCTGGAGACTAATGGACTTTCTAAGAATGAACAGCTTATGCCCAGCTCCACGTCTGAATGACCCGGGGAGGGTTCAGAAAATATCAGTGCTGGTGCTCACCCCACCAATTATATCACAATCCTCGGGGGCATCAATATTTAAATGAAAAATCCCCATGGGTCTACCCCATTCTCTCAACAGATTGCTTCCTGAGTGCCTGCTGTTTGCCAAGCCTTGTTCTCAGTGTTGAAGATATGAGTGAATCACACAGGCTCCCCCCTTCAGAAAAATAGCCTCATAAATTTTTCATTGCAGCGGTGCAGAACAGGCAGAAAAGCAAATTGAGTCAGTAAAATATATGTTTAAAAACTGACAAGGTGCGAAGGAGAAAATAAAGCTGAGAAGGGGGATATGAAATCTCAGGCTGGGGCAGGGTGGCACGAAGACTTCACTGAAGGCGACATTTGAATCGAGATCTGAAGGAAGCAGCAAGTCAGCGACGTGAAAGAAGAACGTGCCAGAAAGAGGGAACACCAGGTGTGGTGGCCCTGAGGCAGAGGTGTGCCAGGGTGGTGTGGGGCTTGAGCAGAGAGGGAATCAGGGAGGAAGGGAAGGGCCTGGTAGGTTAAGTTATGAGTTTGGCTTTTACTCTGAGAAATTTGAACAGAGCACTAATTTGATCTGATTCGTATTTTGAATCTGGAATCACTTGGCTGTTCTGCTGAGAATACGCCATATGGTGAAATGGAAGAGGTAAAAATTGAGCAGCGCCTAAAAGAGCCCACTTGAGAGATGAGGAACCAGGGATGAAGAGAGGTGATGAGGGATGGTCAGATTCTGGGTATGCGCTGAGGAACTAACTGAAGATAAACTATCTGGAAGGGGAAGGGATGGGAATCAGAAACTTACTTTTAGACGTTAAAGTCTGAGATGATTATTATCGGAGGTGTCAAGCAGGTAATTCTATATGCAGGTGGCACAAGATGGAGATACAGTAGTGTGAATTTTTGGCTGATGGATGGTATTTAATGCCATGAGAATGACTGACACCACAGATAGTAATCACAGAAAGAAAAGACAAGCGCAAGTAATGAATGCTGGGCCCTTCAGCAGTGAGAGATCAGGGAGGAGAGAGAAGGCAGTCAAGAAGATGGGGAAGGAATGCTGACTGGTGAGTGAGGAGGAAGGTCTGTACAGTATGGTACGTAGAGAGCCAAGGGAAGGATGCCTTTCAAGGATAAAGCAGGGATGAACCATATGTATCATCAAATGCTTTGAAGGAGCAAGGGGAAGGCTGAGAATTAGTCCTTAGATTTAGTAATGGAGATGTTACTAGCAACCTTGATAAGAGCACCTTGGGATGCATAGCAAGGAGGTGAATCACTTCTCTAGGAGGTCCTGTTCTTGAACACAGCTTAAAACACACTGAATGCCTGCCTTCCCTAATAGAATGTAAGAGTTTAGCACATAGTAGGTCTGTATCTTATTTACTGAAGAAATGCCTCAGGGCTGTACAAGTGCAATGTTCATGAAATCACCTAAAATGATCAGTGTGTAAAGTGGAAATCTTTTCATTTGGAAAAATGTTGTGAAGGAAAGATAACTCAAGACACTTACATCAGAAGATTCATCTTCCCATACATCTTAAATCATAACTAGCATGCCTCAGACTTCCTAGCTCTGCTATTAGGTGATAAATTTCTGAAGGGCAGGGCCGTTTCAGGCTTCAGGGATCTTCACAGATTAGCTGTAGGTATGACCTGAAATATGTATTCCAGATTCTTCTCCCCATTCAGACAGTTTCATTCATTTAAAAAAATCTTCATGAAGGATCTACAACAGGCCTGAGTCACAGCATCAAACAGGATGTGGCTTCTGCCTGGAAGAACTTTCCAGTCTAGTTTCTGACCCACTGCTGACATCAACTCAAGAAGTGGTTCTGGTTTCACTTTGGACTGCGGCTCATATTCCCAGCCACAGATGATAGAGCATAATGTAACATCACCCAGATTTACACAGGCCTAGAAATATATACAGGAGTAAATATGCCTAAAGGGTTCCAAGTCTCCATCAAAAGCAGGGTTCAGGAAGCTCACCATGTTCCTGAAGCAATGCTGTCTCCATTGTTTCTCCTCCACCCCCAAAGTTAGTTAAATAATTTGATGGGATTGGTAATTCTAGCAACCTGGATTTTATTTATTTTTATCCCCCATGCATTGAATATGAAGTGTTTATGTCTTTTCTGTATGTGTATTACTAAATAAATATTAGTTGTATGAAAAAGAGGGGGGAAAGTTGATTTGCAGCGGTGAGGACGAAGTACAAACTCTAGGAGGGAACAGAGCGTCGCTGACCATGTTACCTCCTTCAAACGTCCGCTGAGCTTTCATAGTTTTCAGTGACTTTATGGGAAGCTACCTACATTCTCTCTGCATGACCACTGTTAGCAAAGTTTATATGCGGGGTCAAGAGGAAGATGGGGAGTAGCAGTGGAAAAAGAGGAAAAATAATAAGACCGACTATCCTAGAGTGCAGGTTCCAGCATGGATTTCAACCAATGGAAATCCAGGAACACTTCTGGATCCAGCAAATGAGAGCTGTGGTGGGCAGCGCTACTCCACCTCCAAAGAGCACACACAGTTGTACCTGGGCTCCATCGTGACTACCCATCTGCCTGTTAGCACAGTGAGCAGCCCCTCTCCAGTTTATGATTAAAATAAAGGAGACTGCTAATGAGTGACAGTTTACACGCACAACCCTCCGGGCGAAGTTACCATAACAAATCCCACTCGTGACAGCAGTGGCAAAGCGCATGACATCTCAAACGGCTAGAGTTCTGCTTCCCTGCAGGAAGGCAGCTCTATTTGCCAAATACACTCATCAGCCACTATCGTCCTTTCTACAAGTAAAAGCCCAACCTACATCTGTGAGTCTTGGCCATTCTCACAATTACTATTTGCCTGAAAGAGTAGCTTTTTGTCTGATGTTTACTTATCGGGATGCTGATGTAATTCTCAAGATGGAACTTACTTTTAAAAGGAGGTCCAAGAGCAGGGAAGGAAATAAATAGCTGCTTTCTCATTTCTCCCGGTCTGCACGATTGGCAGAAATTCCTCTGAGCCCCACATCCTGGCAAGAATATATCCTTTGGCCTCTCCCATGACTGGCCCAAAACTGGTGACAGAGAAATAGACCAGTGTTTTAGCAAGACCCAATGCAGAGGGCCTTGCTATCAAGCAATCTAAAACCAGGGTCCATGTTCTCATCCTAGGGTTTTATCTACTGGAGGAGACAGGGAGGCAGAAAAAAATAAACTACAGAAAGGTACATGAAAGGAAGACCAGGAGGAGGCTGATCTCAGGGCTTCTGGTGAAGGCAAACAAATTCCACCTTTGCATTCTCCCTACAGAGACGATCAGGATGCAACCTGGTCATCTCTGCCTTTCCTGTAAGCATTCAAGGAAGAGGGTTTAAACCATGAATTCTCCAGATGGATCTGAAAACGTCTTGAGCCTAAATTCCTAAATGGAGAAAAAAAGAAATGAACTTCTTAACTGCACAAGCTTAAGCCCCAGGGCCAACTTTTCAGGGAAATAGTATATTGAGAATCTAAGTAAGTATATTTCCTCCCTGTGTTTTAACAATCTGTGTCCTCGGTTTCTGAGCAGAAAAATGAATTAGAAAACTCAAGGGTTCTATAGATCCTGGGCAGTCCCTGCTTCACAGAAACTTGGTGGAATAATGGGTAAGAACATGGGCTTAGGAGACAGACAGATTTGGGTTCAAATTCTTGTTCCAGCTCTTAACAGATATGCAACTCCAGGCAAGCAATTTAAACTTTCTAAGCCTACTTTTCATCAACTGAAACATAAGGATAACTGGGATCAGTGTCTGGAATATAATAAGTGCTCCATTTGTACAACCAGCTATTTACTGAAGGCCTACTGTATACCAGGCAATGTTGTCAGCACTGGAGACAGAGTGAAAAGCACAATGTCCCTGCTTTGATGGAATTTACATCCCAATAGGTGAGATAAATAATAAGCAAATAGAAAAACTTTATCTCTAATGAAACAAGAGTAACATGATACAGCACCTGGGGGATGGGGCCATTTTAGATCATATGATTGCAGAGAAGAGGCCCTCTGAAGGTTCAGAGGAAGAAGCTTCCAGAAAGGGGTAAGGCCCTCCTCTGGGATAGAGCCTGCTATGTTCCACAAAGGACAGTGTGCCTGGGCACAGACAGTGAGAGCACTGGGTGGGAACACAGGAGGTCACCTGAGAGGCAGGTGGGAGAAAAGGACCTGAATTATATTCGAATGGCAACGAGAAACCCCCTGGCTGAGGCTGCAGAGTGACTTGACTTGATTTGTGTGTCAAGAGGCCCTTCTGGCTGCTCTGAGGAGAAAGGACTGGGGGTCAAGAGTCCTCTTCTGGGGAGGCCCAGTTAAAGGACCACGGCAGCAGGGCTCCGGGGACAAGGCGCGGCGGCTTCAAGTTGGAGCCTGCCGTGGAAGGTGGGAGCAGGAGGCGGGTTCTGGAGGAAGGCCCAGCAGAACTCACACACTGACCTGTTGAGCGTGAGGCAGAGAGAAGAAAAAGGGGTGGTTTCCAGTTGAGGGAATGAGCCCGCAAGGGGACGGTGGTGTGTTTACTGAGAGGAGGGGAGAAGGGAAGAAAAAGCCTGAAGGGAAAATCTCAAGGCTTCCATTTCAGTCCTGTTAGGTCTGAAGCACCCATTCTCTGCCCATGTGGGGATGTCAAGCTGGCAGTGAGCATGTGGGTCTGGAAGTCAGTGAGCTAGAGACATACATTTGGGAGGCAACATCACACAGATGGTAGATGAGATCTCCCCAGAAGGGAGAATAACTAGAGAAAAGGACCCAAGGTCAAGTCCTGAGGCAACAGCATAAAAAATGACTATTTGTTGATGTTGGTATAATTCTCATTATGCTGGGAAGTAGAGTGTTGATCAGTTACTATTATCAGCATCTTTTTACCCATCCACCCATCCTGCCATCCGTTCATACCATAAACAATCAGAGGAGCACATTTACTGAGAGGCAGAGATGATAGATGGTCCCCCAACTTATGATGGTTCAACTCACAATTTTTCAACTTTCAGTTCAGTTCAGTCGCTCAGTCATGTCCGACTCTTTGCGACCCCATGAACTGCAGCACACCAGGCCTCCCTGTCCATCACCAGCTCCCTGAATTTACTCAAACTCATGTCCATTGAGTCAGTGATGCCATCGAACCATCTCATCCTCTGTTGTTCCCTTCTCCTCCTGCCTTCAATCTTTCCCAGCATCAGGGTCTTTTCAAATGAGTCAGCTCTTCGCATCAGGTGGCCAAATTATTGGAGTTTCAGCTTCAGCATCAGTCCTTCCAATGAACACCCAGGACTGATCTCCTTTAGAATGGACTGGTTGGATTCCCTTGCAGTCCAAAGGACTCTTACAAGTCTTCTCCAACACCACCATTCGAAAGAATCAATTCTTCTGCACTCAGCTTTCTTTATAGTCCAACTCTCACATCCATACATGACTACTGGAAAAACCATAGCCTTGACTAGATGGACCTTTGTTGACAAAGTAATGTCTCTGCTTTTTAATATGCTGTCTAGGTTGATCATAACTTTCCTTCCAAGGAGTAAGCGTCTGTTAATTTCATGGCTGCAATCACCATCTGCAGTGATTTTGGAGCCCAAAAAAATAAAGTCTGCCACTCTTTCCACTGTTTCCCCATCTATTTGCCATGAAGTGATGGGACTGGATGCCATGATCTCAGATCTTAGTTTTCAATTTTACGATGGTACAAAAGTGATACCCAGTCAGTGGAAACCACACTTCGAATTTTAATCTTTTCCTGGGCTAGCAATAAGCTGCTATGACACTCGCTGGAGATGCTGGGCAGTGGTGGTGAGCTGCAGCTCCCAGTCAGCCACGCCATCACCAAGGTAAACAACCTATATACTTATAACCGTTCTGCACCCTTGTAACCATTCTACTTTCAGTATAGTATTCAATAAATTACATGAGGTGTTCAACACTTCAAATAAAATAGGTTTTGCGTTAGATGATTTTGCCCAGCTTTAGGCTAATGCAAGTGTTCTGAGCACATTTAAGGTATGCTAGGCTAAGCTGTGATGTTTGGTAAGTTGGGTGCATTGAATACATTTTTGACTTATGATATTTACAATTTACAATATTACTATGATGAGTTTATTACAGTATGTAACCATATTGTATTACAGGGGCTTCCCTTGTAGCTCAGTGAGTAAAGAATCCGCCTGCAGTGCAGGAGACCTGGGTTCCATCCCTGGGTTGGGAAGGTCCCCTGGAGGAGGGCATGGCAACCCACTCTGGTGTTCTTGCCTGGGGAAATCCACGGACAGAGGAGCCTGGAGGGCCACAGTCTATGAGGTCGCAAAGAGGCAGACACGACTGAGCGATTAACACACACACGCTGAGGAGTGTGGACTCAGAAGAGTAGGAAGAAAAGGGCCGATCGTCTTCCGAGACCCTCAAGAGATAGACTGTGTCCAGGATGCTGAGCAGGTGAGGGGCCAGGTGAGAAGGGTGCTCAGGGGCTGTGGGTGACTCCCGGGTGCCAGTGCCTGAATGCTGCTCCCCAGCCATCACCATAAGGAAATCAGTAAGCCTCACATCTGCTCAGGTTTTGAAAGACGAGTAGCAGATCCAGAGAGGAGTTAATGCAATCCTTTCCGGCACCTTCCACATCCCGAGCCGTCTCACTGTCTGCTCTCTCATGAGAATCCGTGCTGATGGGGACACTTGGAGCGTGTTTTCTGGGGACAGCTGTCTCTTCTGTCAGCCTAATGATACTGGGAATAACGGTGACCAGGGCGGGGCTGGAGTGGAGAGTGGGCAGCAGACAAGTTGAGGAAAGCGATGCCAAAATTACATGCCGAGTGATTTTGTGATAATCTTTGCACAGTGTGTGAGCCTTAGAAGTTAATTTTTGTCACCAAGAGACCCATATAGCACACCCTAGTTTCACCCCAATCTCTACAAAATACACTGTGTCAAAAAGGGGGGGTTGGGGAATCCAAGTGAAACACAGCTGAAATCAGACATTCTATGTGTCCATTGGCCAACATGCCAAAACATAAAGAGTTTGTTGACATCTGGCTTTATCAAAATTGGCTCCATCGTCATCTTCATGGGGTAAAAAAAGAAATGCTCAAACACCAGAAGAGATTTTATAATTATATGTGATCACCTGCATTGCAAATATAAGCAGGGTCAGGAACCACTTAATATTCTTTAGAGGTAAGAGCATTACAGGGTGGTCCAACTTGTTTTCACCAACCCCAGACAGCATGGCTAACAGAGAAAGAGTCTTGTGGAATACCGAAATTCCAACAACATCCCAGGATTCATAAACAGGACAAGCATGTGCTCATTAGAAGGCATCTACAGAGCGCTGGAGGGCTTCCCTAATAGCTCAGTTGGTAAAGAATCTCCTTGCAATGCAGGGGACCCCTGTTCTATTCCTGGGTTGCAAATATCCACTGGAGAAGCAATATGCTACTCACTCCAGTATTCTTGGGTTTCTTTTGTGGCTCAGCTGATGAAGAATCCGCCTGCAATGAGGGAGACTTGGGTTCGATCCCTGGGTTGGGAAGATCCCCTGGGGAAGGGAAAGGCTACCCACCCACTCCAGTATCTTGGCCTGGAGAATTCCATGGACTGTATAGTCCATGGGGTTGCAAACAGTCGGACAAGACTGAGCGACTTTCACTTTCACAGAGCACTGGGGGTTTCCCAGGTGGCGCTAGTGGTAAAGAACCCACCTGCCAATGCAAGAGATGTAAAGAGACACGGGTTTGATTTCTGGGTTGGGCAGATCTCCTGGAGGAGGGCATGGCAACCCACTCCAGTATTCTTGCCTGGAGAATCCCAAGCATAGAGGAGGCTGGCAGGCTCCATAGGGTCGCAAAGAGTCAGACATGACAGAGTGACTTAGTATGCATGCATGCACACATGCAGAGCATTAGCCTTTGCTGAAAGGGACAAATGAGCTGGTGTTTATTCCATCTTCCTCCCTAGGTATCCCAGCAGCTCATCAGGAGTGACAGCAGCCAGACAGGGTCCCCAGGGAGCCAGCCTCCCAGGCACTGTCTCTCTTCCCACTACCTTCCTCTAGATGCCCAGAGGCCTCCCCTGTCAGGCAGCCTAGTGCCCCCACCCTCTACTGAGAACATCCTGATCCAAAATTACCCTCCCTCCCAGCCTCCTCCCGGCAGAGCTTGTCTTCCTGCAGTGGGCAGGTCTCAGCCTGGGATAGGGCTTTGGATTTCACGGCTCTTAGGTATGGGAGGAATCTTCTCTGCACCGCATCTGTGCATCCTGATGTTTAACAAAGCAGGATGATGAACCCTTGGAAGCCAGAGCAGATGTGTTTTAACTCAAACGATTGAGTTAAGGTGGCAGTGTTAGCTAAGGTCGAGTGCAGGCAAGGCCAACTGCTAGAGGTATCAGATGCTGATAAAAAGGGAGACCACGACTGCAGCCATGAAATTAGAAGACGCTTACTCCTTGGAAGAAAAGTTATGACCAACC
>SJYX01005919.1:131554-172330 GCA_006410675.1 Oreotragus oreotragus | reverse complement strand
AAAAAAAAAAAAAAAAAATCCATCCAGAATCAAACAGATTTCTGTCTGGTTCGCAGTCACCATCCTATTCCACCACTCTCTTCCTATCTCATGAGCCATGATGGGGCAAGCCATGTCTCGTCTGCCTCTGTACCCAGTGCCTATCTCCTTCAATACCACTGAGAGTTTGCTGAATAAGTCAATACGTACATGAACTTATCATTCAAACCATAAGCATTACTGTCCCTTACCCCATTCCCAGTCCCTGCATCCCAGCCATGCACTCCTCACCTGTAAATTCTGTTTCTTCTGCCAGAAGGACACTCCCTACCTCCTATGTTTGCTGAACTCCTGAAGAGGTAAACATCTTCTCAAGGAAGGCTTCTTTTCTGAGAGTGGCTAATATCACCTTTGTCAGGTTGCATGAAGTTGTAGAAATCAGTGATCCTTCTCACACATTTCCAACTTGTGAGTCCCTGGAGGTAAGAGAATGTAGATCTCATTGTTTGTGTTCCCCAAACCTAGCACTGCTTAGTATTCAACTCAACAGCCATTCAACAAATATTGCTGAATTAAAATGAATCATTCAATATATAGACCTATATGATATATTGCATGCATGATGTGTAGGCATAAACATTATATATGCATATGTAATATTTTATCATCTGTCTCATTCAGACATGGCTCCACTGACCAGCTGAAAATACATGCTTTTCGTTTCAATCACTTTTCGTCCGATATTTTCCAGATAGATTCTGGCAAGTTCTTGCTTGCTAATAATAGCTCACCTCTCAAGGGGTCAGTCAAACGGATGGAAATTTTGTTTTGCCCTTGCAGTCTTGCCAATTTGGAAAGCTCACAATTGAGGGCATTTATTTTCCAATGTTTGAAGATCAAAATGTAAATTTTTCTGCCCCCTTGTTAAATATTTAGTCACAGATTAGCACGTCTAACCAAGTTGCTGTTTTAATTTATTGCTCATAATATACATGATGGGCAGGAGGAGGTTGGATCTAGAAAACCTAAGGTTTAGGGACAAATGAAGATTAAAATAATAACCTAAGGGGGGAAATGTATGATCCTGGGCTACAGTCGTGTCAGTGATAAGGTAAAAGAATACAGCATTCTCTGGGTGAGTCTGAGTGGATTGCTATGGACTATCACGGTTTTGGTTTACCTCTGAGCTTTCCCCTCTATGAAGAAGAATCTACCCTCACCAGGCAGCTGCAATAAAATTGGATGTTTCATCACCAACTCATATGGAATCTTGAAGATTGCTTTCCATCTTTCCTCTTCAGTTGTTCTTCGAAGTACGTTTCCAGGGGAAAGGAGGAGGAGCCTTAGTTAACAACTGGCTTAATTCCCTGTTTCCTCCCAGCCTCTGTGGGTTCATTTGATCTCCAGAACAGATTCTAGCTTCCTGTTTACCTTTCTTCTGCAAATTCCTGGCTACTAAATCTTTCATTTTGAACTTACCTTGGAATGAGCCATCCCAAGGCCAAGGAAGGGCTTAAATTTAAAGAACCATGGTAATAAAACATTAATTCAGCAGATCTTAATCTGGAATGTGTTTAAGGCACCTCAAGAGATTTGAAAATTTGCATCTGGACTCGTCCTGGACCCCTCACCCCGGATACCGACCCCCCTCCCCCGGCCCCACATACGCTGAGTCTGTGAAGGGGCCCTGGGTACTGCATTTTAACCAGTACGCCAGTGACTGTGACTTGGGTGGCTTCCAGAAGACACTTATAGAAACATTGATATAGAGAGACTTTAAAAATGGAAAGGAGGCCACGTTAGATCACATTCTAGTATTTGATCATAGTGATGATAGATTTTATTTTAAACCTAGATGAAAAATTTGCAATGTTTATTCTGTCTCAGGCCAAATCTTTGGTTAGTCAATACACAGAATGGGCCTGTCGTTTGATGCATCCTATTTTAAAATACGTGTTTAGGGGAAAGGTTTAAGTATCTGTCACCCCATGCCATGCATATTGAAAATCAGGTGTTTAACTGTATCCATGAACACGGCATTAGAACTTGTGCAATTGTGTTTTGTTGTTTTCAGTGTTGTAATAATCATACCACATGGGTAGAATTTATTATTTTCTCCTGGAGGAGAAAATATGGAATATGTTATCTCTCCTTCTATTTATTTCGGTGGTTAAATGATCCGTTATTTTATCTTTGATTCAGGTTTCCATTTATACTAAGTAAGTGTCGGTTGCTAAGGTAATTTTTTACAGTTTTTGGCAGGAAAAAAATAATTTATACACTAGCAAGTATAGACCAGATATCCTTGTTACTTTCACAATTTATACAGATGACTCAATAATTCTGTCCAGTGCTGAATTCTGTCACGTGTTTAGGGCACCAGGGGAACAAGGTTACTAAAACAAAGAGAGGAAGGGAGAGAGGTAAAGCTTTGATGAACGTTACCAGTATTTTGCGATCAGCATATCTAAGGAGAAGCTAATTTAATTTCATATATACATAGGTTTTGTTTTATAATGACTTTATTTTGATTAACACAAGAGACAAGATGTGAAGTTCTTCTTGGGCTTAGGGTGTCTACCACCTTGGCACAGATGTAAAAGACACTGTCCCCCTAGAAGTCGGGAGCTTGTGTTCCCCCTTCCCTCTTCCCACCTTGTTCCAATTCAGTCAAGTCACTCTGTATCTAAATTTGTAGACTGTTTAGGTAAGATCTTTCCCCGCTTCTCATTTTGTACACAACACATTCTCATTCCAAACTCCTAACCCCCTGCTGATTGCCTCCCTTGTTCTGTTCTGCTCTGCTTACTTATGAAAAGGCATCGTTCTAAGTCAATCAAATGCTATTTTTACTCCTTCCTCAGATACTTCTGCTTCCAGATATCTTCACTTAATAATCACCAAAAAAAAAGCAATTATAAAAATAAATATATTGCTGGTCTATCTCTTCTGTTTTCTTGTTTTATTTTTCTAATTTTACGTCTTTAAGCCTCACTGTCTCTTTCGCTAATCTTAGCGCCTGTCTTGACTGGAACAGCTAAAATGGACACGGAAATAAAAGGCAGGTGGCATGGCGACTCACTCCAGTATTCTTGCCTGGCAAATCCCCATGGACTGAGGAGCCTGGTGGGCTCCAGTTCATGGGGTCGCAAAGAGTTGGACACAACCGAGCAGCTAAGCACACACATACAATGATACCCAGCCTAAGAAAGCAACAGAGAGCCAGCCCCATGTTCTGTGACCCATCCCAGTAACACAATGAGGTGTGGAGTAACCTCCCACAAGTTTCTCTAAGATGGGAATAATAACACTTGCCTCTAAAGTTCTCATTAGGATCTTGCGTTCCCAGTGAGATCATAGATGCAAAAGTACTTTCAAAAAATTTAAAGATCTTTTCAAATAGGAGAAGGTGAGAGCAACAGCTCTTTGGATGGTGATTTCAGTCTGTAGTTTAATGTCCACGAATAAGATGCTTTACGTTTCATTCATCTCATTGTACAGCAAGGATCACCAAGGGTGGTTGATAAGGCTGTCAGTAAGTCATCATTAATGACTTATTTTCTTGATGTACGAATTAGTGGGCCAGACCTAAGAAATACATTTGGTGTGTCTGCTGTGTTCAAGAGCAATGAACCAGTCAGTGAAGTTCCCCAATAGCAGAGCCTTTGAAGATAGGATATAATGAACTTGAGAAAGCCAGATCCAGTGAAAACACCCCATATTCCAAACATGACCTTGTGCTAAGTCACTTGAGTCGTGATCCACTCTTTGCAACCCCATGGACCATCACCCACCAGGTTCCTCTGTCCATGGAATTCCCCAGGCAAGAATACTGGAGAGGGATGCCACACCCTTCTCTAGGGGATCTTCCCGACCCAGGGATTGAACTCCTGTCTCTTAAGTCTCTTGCATCGGCAGGGGGGTCCTTTACCACTAGTGCCATATTGGAAAATATGAAAAATATCTTCATTTTGTTTGGTTTTAGCAAATGTTGAGTGACTCTTCCTTTGAATGGCCCATCTGAGCAGGTTCCTCGGAGGGCTGTTGCTTGAAAAGAGCCCCAGGGATCACAGTCTTGATTGGCTTCTGTTTAAGTCATGGTGCCTTCTCATTTCTGATTAATAGACCATTGTTTAAAATAACATTAAATGCCCATTTTCTCAATTTGTTAAAATGTCTCATGAATCCAGGGAGAAGTGAATCATCTTTTCCGCTTCACTATGTACTTATCAACAAAGCAAATAACCTAAATTTCTGTTAAATAATTTGCTTTGGTAACATAGACAATCAGACCATCTGGAAATAAAGAGAGGAAAAGAAAAAAGAAATCCATGAATGAATGAAGGCCAAACACAAGATGACAAGATCTCAGAATTCTAGAGCCCAAAGGAGACTCGTAGGCATCCACTTGCCCGCTTGACTCTCCTAGAAGTGCTTCCAATGAGGATGCACAGCATGCTTTGGAAAGGCAGTGGAAAAAGATCCTGTAGGTTTGGTGGGGTGGCTGTTTTTCTGCCCATCATTTCAGAAATGCTAATTCTATCTATTGCATAATATAGAACACATGTTTTTTGCAATCAAGACACTGTGTCACAGGACTGTGGGCTCTGAGGATAGGAAAACTGACTTTAGGACTTGAGTATCCATGTTTCCTTGTCATTGAAGAGAGCAAACATATCTTTGTCTCAGGCCAGAGCAGAGGAACTATTCTCCAATGAAGGCAGCAGACTTATAAATTAATTCCTTATGATAAATTCCAAATGTTCCTTAAAGAATGATGTTTTTCTTATTAAAGTCTTTTGAGGCATCTACCATCAGTCAGAATGTCATGGGGCTTATCAATATTGTATCTGCAGCATGAATTTGCAAGAAAGGGCTTTTCTTGAGATCAAAAAAGTTCACAGAAAGTATAGTAATGCAGAGCATCATATAGCCAAGTTGTCCAAAGTTTGCTTCTTTGCACAAGCTTTTTTTTTTTTCCTAACAAGGACTCAGAGTTTATTCCAAAACGAAGTTTTCTCCTTAGAATCGCCAATGGCAAACCTTTATCTAAAATCAAAGTGAATGTTTCCATAGATGGCATTTTATATGAGTTTTCTACTGGGCTAGGAACCAGGGTGAGGTTCAGAATTTTAGGAGGCGTGCACTCGCAGTGTGGTGCCTGACACTGAGAGTGAAGAAAGTGCCCGAGGCGCCCGAAGCACCTCTCTTGCCTCATCCTAGCCCTGGCCCTGGTTCTCTGACAGCACACACAGAATGCAGAGGACACCAGAAAAATCTGGCCCCTGATTCAGCCAGAAGAAGCAGAGCAATCCTAATTAATAGCACAAGTGCTGATGACCAGTTAGTCTTCGCCAATGCCCGCAGGGTGACCTTGGGCAAGCTGGCCCAGACGCCGTGCCCTGTGATGCAATGCTGCTTGCCCTCCGCCTCCTAGATGACCACACACATGCTGCCAAGCACAAATGTCAGCACCTCACAGGCAATTAGTGGAAGCAAGCTTGGCACTACCACGGCCCCTTTCTATTTTCTACATCTCAGCTGAGTCCTGGGCGGCTTGAGTGCTCCACAGCCTGTAAGAGACACTGGAGACTTGGCAAGCGCTGTGCCTTCTGCACTAAGCCGTCTTTGGTTTTCTGCGGTTTGCCACGCTCTCATCCCCATGATATTCTGCCGCAGGCTCGATGCAGTTTCCTTTCCCACTCTGTCCCCTGCACTGCGAATCAGCACCCCCACTCCCTCGTCAACAAGTATCCCCATTTCCTCAACACTACCCCATTTCTTCTCTAGATGCTTTTCCCAACCCTAGACTCTCACTTTTGCTGAAAATGCAACTTCCCCTCACAACTCTCTCTAGAAAAGTCTGTTTATTTGGTCATAACAAGCATCGCCTATAACCCAAGATCAGGAACGAGGTGAGGGACCCCCATGCTTTTATTTTACAGCCTATCATTTCCCTCATCCCCCTTTTTTAATATTTATTTGTTTGGTTGTGCTGGATCTTAGTAGCAGCCTGCTGGATCTTCAACCTTCTCTGTGGCATGTGGGATCTAGTTCCCTGACCAGGGATGGAACACTGGCCCCCTGCATTGGGAGCTTGGAGTCTTAGCCATTAGACCACCAAGGAAGTCCCCATTTCCATTACTTTCTAATCAAACTGTCTTATGCCTTGGTTGCACCTATCTGGAAAGCCCCAATCCAGGATGAAACTGGCCCTTTCCTAAGCCTATATGTTTAGTCACTCAGTCGTGTCTGACTCTTGGCGACCCCGTGAACTACATACACCAGACTTGCCTGTCCTTCACCATCTCCAGGAGCTTGCTCATGTCCATGGAGTTGGCGATGCTATCCAGCCATCTCATCCTCAGCTGACCCCTTCTCCTCCTGCCTTCAATCTTTCCCAGCATCAGGGTCTTTTCCAATGAGTCAGTTCTTCGCATCCAGTGGCCAAAGTATTGGAGCTTCAGCTTTAGCATCAGTCCTTCGCATGAATATTCAGGACTGGTTTCCTTTAGGATTGACTGGTTTGATCTCCTTGCTGTCCAAGGGACTCCCGGAGCCTATACCTTAGTATACCCAGTTAAATCATTGATGGGAAAAAATATATACCCAAGTAGATGGTAAGTTCCTGGTGGCCCATCTCAACTGGTTATAAACAGTGTTCCTTAACCATTTCACTAGTCAACTGACTCACCTACACAGGATTTCAAACCTTCTCCACTATGTTCAAATTTCTGATTCCTCTTGTCTTATCCTTGTCCTACTCTCTTTTTATTTGAGGTGATCTTGCTTTCTAATTCTCAGATAACATAAAAGTTATGAGACAAGAGCTCCTTTAGCTTTCTACCTCCAGATTAATAGATCTTTCCTAAAATCAACACCCCCTTCTTCTTCCTTCTCGGCATTAGCATCTCTCCACTTGTGTATCTCATACAATGAGACACCTCAAACAATGTAAGTACAAAATGAATATATGTTCTTTTCCTCCAGATTTCTCATGTGTTCTTTAGCTATCCCAGTAAACAAGGCTCTAGTGTCAGAGCTTGTCCACTTGCCCAAACCAAAAGTCTCATCCCTCATCTCCAAAAAGTACATCCTACCAATCTTTCTCAAGTACCTGTAGGCTCTACCTTCATCTTCATCATCAACCCCAACCATCAGGGGTTGGCAATCAAGTTTTACTGGAACACAACCACATTCAGCTTTTATGGATTACCTATCCATATTGGTATTGTATTGCAAGAGTAGAGTTGAGTAGTTGCCACAAAAATCATATGGCCCACAAAGCAGAAAATATTTACTTTCTGGTCCTTCACAGAGAAAGTTTGTCAATTCAACCCTCGATTTAGGAGGTTCTCTAGTGGAAAACCGCCTAAAGGAACCCAGCACCAAGACTGGCTCTCTATTCTCAGGATCGTGCTCCACAGGAAAGCTGATCATTTTTCTGAAAGCTTATACCACCACGCTTGGAACCCTTCAGAGCATGAAGACCATGCTTGGGACAACAAGCTGCATCCTTGGCCTGCCTGCTTGGCCCCTGTCTACTCCTTCCCCTCACCTTGTGCCTTTCCACCCGTGCTCTTTCATTCCATGGAATTCAGAAAATTTTGCATCCTTTGCCTTGGAGGCTCTTTTTCTACCTCAGTTTGCCCCTCATCCAATTCCTACTTGTTCTTCATAACTCTGCTTAGACCTCACCTCCTCCAGGAAGCCTTTCCTTTCTCTCAGATTGGGTTAGGTGTCATTTCACAATACCTCTTACCTTTTTAAAAATTGGGGTATAGTTGCTTTGCAATCTTGTGTTAGTTTCTGCTGTACAACAGAGGGAATCAGCTAGGTGTATACATATATCCCCTCCCTCTTGGACGTCCCTCCCACCACCTTCCCACTCATCTAGGTCACGATGGAGCACCGAGCTGAGCTCCCTGTGCTCTAAAGCAGCTTCCCACCAGGTATCTGTTTTACACATGGCAGTGCACGTCCATCCATCCCGGTCTCCACGTTTGCCCCACCCACCCTCTCCCACCCTCCGTGTCCACACATCCGTTCCCTGCATCTGCGTCTCTATTCCTGCTCTGCAAATACTTTCATCTGTCATGGTACTATATACTTTTCATAGTACTTAGCTGCTTTTAATTCTGAAATTGTTTCATGTCTACTTTTTAAGATAGACTGCAAGCGTCATGGTGGAAAATCCATCTATCTTGTTTGGAAATGTAATCT
This sequence comes from Oreotragus oreotragus, assembly GCA_006410675.1. Lineage (NCBI taxonomy): Eukaryota > Metazoa > Chordata > Mammalia > Artiodactyla > Bovidae > Oreotragus > Oreotragus oreotragus. The sequence goes on along the minus strand of SJYX01005919.1, from coordinate 164,128 downwards.
TCGGTTACTGACACAGTGCCTGGCACAAGACAGGTACTCAGAAAATATTTGTTGAATAAATGAACAGGTAGCAATAGCACAGTAAGGTGGCACTGATGATATTGGGAGGTAATATACACAGACCATTTGGAGAATTGCCTGATACTGGGCAACGTTAGATAATATTTTAGTATTATTACGTTCTTACTTTGAATCGCTGCTGGATTTCTTGATTTGGCCAAGAAAGGTACCTAAAAAGCATATTGTTCTTGTAACATGTAGCATGAACCATTCTTCAATCATTCTTCTGTTTGGCTGTCTATAACAAGCATATCTGACTTTTCATAGTGCAAGACCTCTAAAAAACAAAAGATCCAATCCTGGAAGCCAAAAGCGATACTAACGTGTGTTGTCCAGACCGGGTAGCCCTGCCTGCCTTCCAGATCTGCCTTCACTCCCTTCCTTCTTGCCTCAGGAGGCTGACCTCCTATTGTGCTCCTTGCCTCCTGCCTTCCGGTTGGGTTTGACAGTGGCTACTACCAGCCAGAGACCAGAGGCAGGACAACATCGAGGAACCTTTAATCCCTCTAGCTTCTCCTTTGCACTCTAGGCTGACAGGGACTCTGCTGCTCTATCTAAGGTCTTACTTCCTACCAGAGGATTTCTCTAGTCCATCATATACTCACATGCCCTCTCTCTGTAGATAGAGCTTCCTTATGCTTAATCTGCACTGGGATAGTCACAGCTCCCTGCTGCTGATGGCCTTGGCATGTTTCATTATGCCTTCTGAATTCCCTTAACTTGTCCATGCCTTTGTCCATTAAAATCCTGGTTATTTTTGTTTGAGTGTGCTGCCTGTTTTCTGATAAGACCTCAACTCCTACGATTCGACCACCTAAGTAAATGTAATGAAAACACGTCAAGATGCTTTTCTGTGCTTCTCTAGATCTCTCACCTACCTCTAGGCAGGTCTGCCAGCTTGGCTGACATAAGCTAAGGTGCCATTACCCTCATTTCTCAGGTAAGACAAAGGAGTTTGAAAACAATCAAGGTTAGGAATGCATTCACACTTCCAGAGCCTGGTGGTGGCTGAATCAAAGCTGCAGGTCAACTGTGAACCCTACACACTGAATGCGGAGCTTTATCTCTGTCTCTCCCCTCCCAGAGGACCACCTGCCGGGATCTGGATAGCCAGGATCCCAGATGAATCATCCTTGGCGACAGAGCTCTTTGGGGTGAGTCTAATCCAGGTGAAGGCTGGAGCTGGTGGGTGTGTGCAGCTGGCTCGGGGCCCCAGTGTGGAGCAAGGCTGGGAAGCGTTCCCAGATGGCTCCTGGATGCCATGACTTTTTCTGGCTGCATTCCTGGGGGAGGTGGGAAAACACATATAGATCTCCTAGCTGCAAACCCAAGCAAAGAGCACGCTGTCATATCTTTAGCAAATGATAGCACACAAAATATAAAAAGCCAGAGGACTAGACACAGACATATCTACCCAGCTGAACTAATTCACTCTTTAAGGGACAACCAGTTAGAAGGCTTTCTCTCATCTTTGTGTATAATTGTCCTTAAAAACAACTGCCCCTGGCCTTGGGAAAAGCACAGACAACCCTTCATCCTATCCTCTCAGCTTCCTCCTCTGGAAAATGAAGTCCTGCCAGTTTGCGAAAATGGGAGCAATTACCCATTAAGGTGAGCAAACATCTCCATAGGCCTTAATTTTAAAACCTCAAATACAAAGCTACTATTGATTTTTTTCCTTTTTGGGGCAGGAGGCAATATGAGTCATAGCTGAGAGCACAGACTCTGGAGCCAGACTACCTAGGTTAAAATCCCAGTTCTAGCCACTAACCAGCTGTGTGATCTTGGGAAAGTAGTTTAACCTCTCTGAGCCTCTGTTTCCTTATCTGTAAAGTAGGGATAATGACAGTATCTACCTCACAGGGTTGACATGAAGATTAACTTATTATAAGGAAAGACTTTGAATCATCCCTAAGATGTGGTAAAGACTACTTACATAAGGTGGTTGAATAAAGTGGTTTCAGTAATTATCCATGTATCTTTACAGAGACATATGTGGAATACTCATCATCTCATGATTTTTCTTTTTTTTTTTGCCTGTAGGCCAAATAACTTCTAGGCTGAAATAACAGATCCAGAGAATCTTTGCCAGCACTGCCAGTCATTAGATTAAGGGAATTTGGCTTGTGTGCTAACTGCCATCAGGAAGAGACTATACCTGGGAGGCTAATAAATGGAAAAGCATATTTTGGTACACAGAGTCAGCCTGGCACCTTTGTCAGTTATGCCCGAAGAAAAAGGGGGAGTACCAAGTGGCCTTACCTGCAGGACTGATGGAGAATGGAGAATGAAGAGATGCCTTGTAAACAGACTATCCATCACTGATGACTAAAGCTCTGATATGAGTCCATCATTCACCAAAGTCTTTTCACTGAGGCATTAGTCCCACAAGGCAGCTACATCTCAGAGGCTGACTTAGTATGGTTTCTTCCCTCTCTTTCACCTTTGATTTCCTATTAGAAATCAGAGACTAGCCCAGTTTTCCAAAAGCAAGCCTTGGTTTTCTCTACTGGCTCTCAACTAAAACACACCCTCCAGGTCTGAGGAGAGTTCAATGCCTATAGCAGGCTATCCTCCTCTTAGGGAAGTCCTGAGTGAATGAAGTTCTTAAGGAAAACATCTGTGTTCCCCTGAGAAGTCAAGAGTTCACAAGAGTGACCGTTCTTTCCTAACTCAGTAATAATAGCCAATTTTTATTGAGTTCTTACTTTATGCTCGGCACTATGCCAAACAGTTTGTATAACTAACATTCACATTTAGTTCTCGCAATCATCCTAGGAGAGAGGCACAGCGTTTGCCACCTGAGTCCCGAGGGCAGTGCTGTCCTATAAAAGAGTAATATGAGCCACACGTGTATCCACATATATCATTTTGAGTTTTTCTATTAATAGTAGCCACATCATAAAAAGTAAAAAGAGGTAATTAGGACTCTGAGCTTCCATTCAACTTCAATCCCTGGTCAGAACTAAGATCCTGCAAGCAGCATCATGTGGTAAAAAAAAAAAAAAAAGATAAGATAAAAAGAAACAAGGGAAACTAATTTTAATAATAAGTTTTGTTTAACTCAATATATCTTAAAATTGACATTTCAACATGTAGTCATATAAAAGTTAATGAGATATTTTATATTCTTTTTTGTACTAATTCTTCAAAATCCAAATTCCAATTAATAAATGAAGAAGGAATGAGGGAAATAGGAAAATTACCACTTGCCAAGTAATAATCCAAGATACATCTATGGATGTTAAAATTAGAGAATGAACATTTGAAGAAAAATAGGAAAAGTCCAGGTTCTGCACATCTCTCTGTCTCTCAAGGTTTTGGTTAATTAAGGAGTAACAGTGACTCTACAGTGGAGAAGCCCTGTAGCATCATCTTAACGAATAAACAGAGTTAACATCGTCAATAAGAGAACACATCAATATCACGTAGCCCCAGGCAGGATGCATAGACTCCTGAGATCTCCCCAAAAATCTATAACCTCAACTGAATCCTGAGAAAGCATCAGAAACACACCAAATGGAGAGCCTGTATACAAAATCACGGGCTAGTACTATTCTAAAACGTCAAGGTCATGAATGACAAGGCAAGACTGAAGAAGCTCACAGATTGGGGGCACTGAGTAGATATAACCATTAAATGCAGTGGGAGCTCCTGGCCTGGATGCTGACTCAGAAAACAATATGCATGGGAAAACTGGTGTAGTTTGAATAAGGGTTAAGTTTAGTTAGCAATCATGTGTCAATGTGATGTTCTGGCTTTGATCATTCACCCTAGCTTTGTAAATTGCTAACATTAGGGGGAGACTGGGTAATGGGTACCCGGGAACTCTGTACTGTGTCTGCAATTTTTCTGTAAGCCTAAAATTCAAAATAAAAAAAAAATGAAAGGATGCAGTGCAATGCAAGTAAGAATGCCAAATGAAAACAATTGCAAATATTTCAAAAGATACAAGAATCTATAAAGTTGATGGAAGAACTGAAGTATTGCTGAAAATGCATAAAGAATCACTGATGAACTAGGTAAACCAGTTAACATTTGGAGAAGAAAAATCAGCAGTGATTGTAACAGGATGCGGGGTTCAAAAAACAGTAATTTAAATGTCAAGAAATTATGAGAGAGCCTTGGAAAAATGAGTGAAACTTTCTTAACATGTTTGCAAAAAAAAATTACACATGAAGTGAAGGCTGTTGTATCATGCCACGTATCATTTTAGTTTAAAATTATGCCAAAACGTCCACATGAGATTTATTTGCATTCATCCAAAGAATGAACATATAGTTGCAACTATAATCTATGTTCTATTGGGTATGATAAAATTTTATTTTTATAACTTATATCTTCATTTTTTATATTAAAAAGAAGACTTGCTTAAAATTTTAATTCATTTTAAATGGCTTGACTTTGGTCTATTCCAGTCTCAATTATCCTTGGATCATGCACACTTCCTATTGGTGAGAGATCCAGGACTTGAACCCAAGTTATTGGCCCTCTGGTCCATGCTCCATGGTCCATGCTCCAGTCTCATGCAGTGAGCACATGCACGCTGCACTGTGCCCAAATCCCAAGGAGAAGGGCTTATCTTTATTTCCACTGAAAGTGTTTAAAGGTTTAGTTGCTCAGTGGTGTCCAACTCTTTGCAATCCCATGGACTAGAGCCTGCCAGGCTCCACTGTCCATGAAATTCTCCAGGCGAGAAAGAGTACTGGAGTGGGTTACTATTCCCTTCTCCAGGAGATCTTCCTGACCCAGGGATCAAACCCAGGTCTTCTGCACTGCAGGTAGATTCTTTACCATCTAAGCCACCCCATGACCTGATCAAATTTCCTCTAAGTCATTCAAAACCAGTTCCATGCTCTTTGTGAGGATTAGTCACTCTAGAATGTTTTCTACCACTCTCTATGAATTTGTTGAGGATGAACAACTCTGTAAATCAATGGGAGACGAGGAAGAAATGGACATGAATGAACACATGAACTTCATCAGCCATGTCTGTGTGGCATCAGTTCAGTTCAGTTCAGTCACTCAGTCGTGTCTGACTCTTTGCGACCCCATGAATCACAGCACGCCAGGCCTCCCTGTCCATCACCAACTCCTGGAGTTCACTCAGACTCACGTCCATTGAGTCAGTGATGCCATCCAGCCATCTCATCCTCTGTCGTCCCCTTCTCCTCCTGCCCCCAACTTCCCCCAGTATCAGAGTCTTTTCCAATGAGTCAACTCTTTGCATGAGGTGGCCAAAGTACTGGAGTTTCAGCTTTAGCATCATTCCTTCCAAAGAAATCCCAGAGCTGATCTCCTTCAGAATGGACCAGTTGGATCTCCTTGCAGTCCAAGGGACTCTCAAGAGTCTTCCCCAACACCACAGTTCAAAAGCATCAATTCTTTGGTGCTCAGCTTTCTTCACAATCCAACTCTCACATCCATACATGACCACTGGAAAAACCATAGCCTTGACCAGACAGACCTTTGTTGGCAAAGTAATGTCTCTGCTTTTCAACATGCTATCTAGGTTAGTCATAACTTTTCTTCCAAGGAGTAAGTGTCTTTTAATTTCATGGCTGCAGTGATTTTGGAGCCCCCCAAAAGAAAGTCTGACACTGTTTCCACTGTTTCCCCATCTATTTCCCATGAAGTGATGGGGCCAGATGCCATGATCTTCATTTTTTGAATGTTGAGCTTTAAGCCAACTTTTTCACTCTCCACTTTCACTTTCATCAAGAGGCTTTTTAATTCCTCTTCACTTTCTGCCATAAAGGTGGTGTCATCTGTGTGGCATCAGGCCACCCTTAATCTCCAAGACTCATCAAACCTATTAGAGATGATACTCACTTTTAAATGTTTACTGCACCCTAACTCAGAAATGAAACCTATAGGTAATAAAGTCATTCAAAGTGCTTAGTGTTCAAAATGATGAACTATGATGTTTAAAAATGAAGACTGAAGAAAGGAGATATGACCATTGGAAAGGAGCTTCCAGCATTTGAAACTGTCAGTAACAAACGTATGGACCTAAGACTAATACATACAGTGAGCAGATGCAAGAGCAGAGTGGGTGGAAGAGATTGAGTAAGAAAACATTCTCGGAAGGGCTCCTCATATCCTGGAGCAAAGCATTGCTTTAGAGTGATACACACAGACACACACACACACACACAAGACTGAAACTCTGATGATATTGATGGAGTCATTATTAAAATGCAATATGCTAAGTTAATAGTCCAGCCCTGGCCCTGATGACAGCTGAGGCTGGAAGGTTTGCTTAAGAGGGAAGCTTAAAACAGGGGCATTAAACAGGGCATGCTTGCTTTCTCTAGGTGCACCTGTGGGTACACAGGTTCATTCAGATTCATCTTTTTAATTTTAGTTTTCTTATTTGGCTGTGCAGGGGTCTTAGCTGCAGCATGCGGGGTCTTCAGCTGAGGCATGTGAACTCTTGGTTGCTGCAGGTGGGATCTAGTGCCCTCACCAGGGATTGAACTCGGGCTCCCTGCATTGGCAGTGTGGAGCCTTTGCTACCGGAGACCCTGAAACTCCCCAGATTCATCTTTATCCTGAAATAATCTTTAAAACAATTGAAAATTGGACAGTCTTCTAGAAACCTATTGTGTCAGCAGTGGGAAAGATGGCACGATGGGGCCAAGCCGAAGTCAGAAAGCTGGGCAGAGGGGAGTGGCTTCCTGTATCAGTGTATTTATTGTGAGGTCGAACACTTCTTTGTGGTCCAATCTCTTCTTTTTTTCTGCAAGAAGAGTTGTGTCACTTCCTGTTGGCCTCAAGTGGGCTAAAATCCAGGGCGGGCCACTCTCCTCACAACCACAGTGATGCTGCCATGAGAACAAGAAAGGAAGGTGGGACGGATGGGGGAGGGGCGACAATGGGCTTTTCTTGGTCTAGCCCTACCATCCTTGTAGCTCCTGCTAGTTGTTTACTGACCTTTCAGAGGCTTCCTTTTCCTGCTTGACCTACTTGTGATTCCTCAGATTGCACAGTGCAGTGGACACTCCCATGCCCTGCTTGCTATGCCCACCCCTCTTCAGCGACAGCACTCAGCTATCATCCCTCATCAGCCGACGACCGTCCCTCTTGGAATCTGTTCTTGACATTGACTTCCCAGCCTCACTGAGCCTGGGTCCTTAGTCACTTCGGTCCCCAATTTCCAGGGAGCAGCCCCCCATGCCTCTGTGCATGATTAGCCACCTCCTTCTGCCAAAAGGAAGAAAGATCTGGCCTGCTGTCACCACATATATCGACCCCTCCTCCACCCAACCCGGGGACTGCCAGAACCAGGTGGGGGTGGGAAGGGGTAGCGCCAGTGTGAGCCTCCATCCCTCTAGTGGTTCAGCCCAGCCCGGGACTTCCAGCTACTGGAAGGCAGGCGATCCTGACGTCAGTCTTCCCTGGGCCACAGGTGACAGGCATTCTTAGGAAGCTTCCACTGTCTGTCTTTGGCCAAGATGCTTTTCTGCCTACCTGGGCAGCAGTGACAGGGGAGCACAGCAAACCAAGAGCCGTGAGTCCCCTTTTCTGGCCTGCATGGGGCAGCTGCCAGCACCTGGGGAGGCATCAGAGTAGAATTGAGGAGCTGCCTTCGTGAGGATCGACTCTGATGGGAATACAAGAGCAAGCGGGCCCAGGGAGGGAGGTGTGTTCAGAGACTCCTCAGGTGTGAAAGCTCTGCAGTCAGAGGGTCAGAGGGAGCTTGGTGGGAGGAGAGCTGAGTTCAAAACAGGAGAGGCTGGACTGCCTCTGGGCAGAGAGGGCAGGCGAGGGCAGAGAAGCAGGGAAGAGAGTGCCTGAGGTGAATGGCCCAGGGGAGCAGGCACTAGAAGGTGGGAGCAAGATAAGACCTGGGCCAGGCCAGGTGGTTCAGCAAACCAAAACCACAAACCCTGGGCACACAACAGAGTTTCTTCTTCTTTGTCGGAGCCTCTGAGGAATTCTGCTAGGTGTGGGCAACTCCTCAGAGGCCCCCTCAAAACAAAGAACTCCACAGACCTTCCAAGCTCAGAACAAGGGCTTGTTATGAACAGTCTTGGCCAAGGTGCCAGCCGACACGGCACCCGACTGTGGGAGGTTTTGACTGTCCCAGACACGAGGCCCTTGCCCTGACACTTGATTCTCACTGCTGGAAACAGGGGCCTCTCATACTGCTCAGGGGACTGGGGAGCAGTGTACCTTTCCTGTGAGGTAGACACACAAGGACGAGGGACTTCACGGGCAGGCCAGTAGCTAGGACTCTGCACTCCCAATGCAGGGGGCCCAGGATCTATCCCAGGTCAGGGAGCTGGGTCTTTCATGCTGAAGCTGAGAGTTCTCGTACCACACATGCTGCAACTAGAACCTGGTTCAGCTAAATAAGTAGATAATTGGAAAAAAAGATTCCCAAGGACGATCCTAGCCCCTGGGGTGTCCGCATGCCTGCATAGAGCATGGCCCACTATGCCATGGGAACCTTCCCCACAGCAACTCCTGCCAAGACCCAGGTGTGCAGCACTCTCGGTCTCCTCAAGAGATAACCTTTGAGCTTCCGTGCGCCTGAGCTTTGGGAGAGCTTCCTAGAGAAAGAGAGAGATAGTGGACATCCCTAGGCTCGTGGCCTCCTAGAGCAGTTACACTAGTAGGCAAGAACAGTTGCTGGGGCTAAAGTTGTAGTGGCCACGTGCTAAAGCCGTGTCTCACTTGGCGACGTCACGACACCCTGGGCGGGCGGTCTGTTCTTGGAGCTGTGGGCTTTGCAATGTGCAATGATACTGCTTTTCATGAGCTATTCCCACGGTGCATCATACATGGGCCAAAGGTGTGGGCTGAGGCTTACACTTTTTCTAGTAATTAAAAATCAAGGCTCCCTACAGGAAAACTGCTGACACAGAAATTATAATGAGCACAGTGAGAAAAGTTTTTTCAAAAGCATAATTTCTCTCTCCACTTGTCCATTTCCTCACAGTCTTTCCAAGAGCTGTCCATGCAATAGTTCTGCTGAGGAGTACAAAAAAAATTTTTTTTTAAAAGGAAGGGAACCAGCGTGGAAATGCCCAAGTCAATTATGCCTGTAGTAACTGCTAAAACTTGTTGCAACCTGAAGATACAAGTTGGGAGGTCTCAATAACTAAAATAATTTTTAAAATCTTTATTGAATTTATCACAGTATAGCTTCTGTTTTATGTTCTGTGTGGGTTTTTTTTTTTTTTTTTTTTTTTTGGGCCTTGAGGCATGTGAGCTCTTAGCTCCCTGACCGAGGATCAAACCCCTGCACTGGAAAGTGAAGTTCTAACCACTGGATCGGCAGGAAAGTCCCCTAAAATAATATTTAAAAAGGAGTATCTATGCTGTGTAATAGTGGGGAGGGAATATCATCTTGAAGCTAGAGAAAGACTTGTCAGTGCTCTCCCGGCAACTTGGAATGTGGTCTGTGTTTCAACTTTTCTTCCACGGTAATTTCCTACTTACATAGAGGGAAGCTGGCCATCAGTACAGGCATGTTGTATCAAGTTGACTTGACAGTTACTGATCTAAGACTAGGTAACATGCAGAGCAGCGAGTCAAAGAGTGAAGTCTCGGGACTTCCCTGGGGGGGTCCAGTGGTTAAGACTCTGCACGTCACTGCAGCGGGCACGAGTTCGAAACCTGGTCAGGAAACCAAGATTCTGCACGCCATGTGGCACAGCCGAAAACGAAAGAGAAATCTGGTGTGATGGAGGATGAGACAGTCTTCCTGCTGCCATGGTTCTTTTTCTGAAGGAGACGTTCCCGGATGGGCCAGGCTGGCTTAAGTGGATACTGTAGACACTGTCCCAGCCCCAGGGGCGAGTTCTCCCGTAAGACAGAGTGAGGTCTAACTCCCAGGCCCTGTCTCTGCCTCTCCCAGGCCCTCTCTCTCTCTCTCTCTCACACACACACAGTCACTGTAAATCAAGTAACTTCTTGGCAAGGCTGAGCTCTCACATCTCATATTTGCAATGAGACCCTTGGGACTGACTAAACAAAGCCAAACTTCTGAATGAATAAAAACTTACTCAGTGGATGGCCTTCATTTTCCACACGGCTGGCAGTACTTGGGCTGTGATTAGAGAAGTTGAAATGACTCTCCAGTAAAATCGGAAAACAACTCTCTTTCCTGCCCATTTTTGTGAGAAATGAGCCTCCCGAGCTGGCAAAAGCAGGCCAATCAACAGAGTGTTACCAGCTGAAGATGGAAGCTGTCACCTGCGCCAGTAGATGAGCCGAGTACCTGGGCCAGTTCTCTCTCTATTCCCCCGGTGACGTTTCAGGGTCTTCAGCCAAATGTCTGTGGGGTGCCTCATATGTGCCAGGCTCTTAGGGGGCACACTGAGAGGACCCGCAGTTCTGATTCTGCAGCAGGATAAGGAATAGCCTCATCTGCACAAGTGGGACTCTTCCTTACCAAGGGTGGCCCTGTTGGTTGCCAAGGTGGCTACAGACCAAGGACAGAGCCAGTCATGCCACCTCATGTGCCCACCATGAAGTCACAACTGGAGAACAAGGTAGAACTCCTGAGAGCTGAGGGATCTGGGTGTGTCCTCAGCCCAGATCACAACTGGAGAACAAGGTAGAACTCCTGAGAGCTGAGGGATCTGGGTGTGTCCTCAGCCCAGATCACAACTGGAGAACAAGGTAGAACTCCTGAGAGCTGAGGGATCTGGGTGTGTCCTCAGCCCAGATCACAACTGGAGAACAAGGTAGAACTCCTGAGAGCTGAGGGATCTGGGTGTGTCCTCAGCCCAGATCACAACTGGAGAACAAGGTAGAACTCCTGAGAGCTGAGGGATCTGGGTGTGTCCTCAGCCCAGATCACGACTGGAGAACAAGGTGGAACTCCTGAGAGCTGAGGGATCTGGGTGTGTCCTCAGCCCAGATCACGACTGGAGAACAAGGTGGAACTCCTGAGAGCTGAGGGATCTGGGTGTGTCCTCAGCCCAGATCACGACTGGAGAACAAGGTGGAACTCCTGAGAGCTGAGGGATCTGGGTGTGTCCTCAGCCCAGATCACGACTGGAGAACAAGGTGGAACTCCTGAGAGCTGAGGGATCTGGGTGTGTCCTCAGCCCAGATCACGACTGGAGAACAAGGTGGAACTCCTGAGAGCTGAGGGATCTGGGTGTGTCCTCAGCCCAGATCACGACTGGAGAACAAGGTGGAACTCCTGAGAGCTGAGGGATCTGGGTGTGTCCTCAGCCCAGATCACGACTGGAGAACAAGGTGGAACTCCTGAGAGCTGAGGGATCTGGGTGTGTCCTCAGCCCAGATCACGACTGGAGAACAAGGTGGAACTCCTGAGAGCTGAGGGATCTGGGTGTGTCCTCAGCCCAGATCACGACTGGAGAACAAGGTGGAACTCCTGAGAGCTGAGGGATCTGGGTGTGTCCTCAGCCCAGATCACGACTGGAGAACAAGGTGGAACTCCTGAGAGCTGAGGGATCTGGGTGTGTCCTCAGCCCAGATCACGACTGGAGAACAAGGTGGAACTCCTGAGAGCTGAGGGATCTGGGTGTGTCCTCAGCCCAGATCACGACTGGAGAACAAGGTGGAACTCCTGAGAGCTGAGGGATCTGGGTGTGTCCTCAGCCCAGATCACAACTGGAGAACAAGGTAGAACTCCTGAGAGCTGAGGGATCTGGGTGTGTCCTCAGCCCAGATCACGACTGGAGAACAAGGTGGAACTCCTGAGAGCTGAGGGATCGGGGTGTGTCCTCAGCTCCTCACTGGCTGTGTGGTCATGAGCAAACCCTTCAGCCTCCCTGAGTCATGCGTTCTTCACTATAAAAAGAGGGTAAAAGCTATCCTGAGTCCCATACTGAGATGGTGTCTGGAAAAATATTTTTAAAATTATAAGCTCTGTGGATTAGGAAGATCCCCTGGAGGAAGAAATGGCAACCCACCCCAGTACTCAGCCTGGAGAATCCCATGGACAGAGGAGCCCGGCAGGCTACAGTCCATGGGGTCACGAAGAGTTGGACATGACTGAAGCAACTGAGCAAGCACGTATGACTATACAGATTAAATAAATCTGGATTCACCACTTGAATAGATCCTGTCCTTTAATACATATCTGGTCCCTGACAAGGGCTTTTCATTATATTTCCAAAAAGAGAAATACCATGGACAGAGGGAGCCTCGTTATAAAGGGTTTTAAAATTTATTTGCTGGTTTCTGTTTTTAAATTGGAGGATAATGGCTTTCCAATGGGTTATTGGTTTCTGCTGTTCAACAGTGTCAATCAGCTATAGATATACATATATCCCCTCCCCTTCAGTCTCCCTCCCACCCACTCTATCCCACCCCTCTAGGTCATCACAGAGCTCCGAGCTGAGCTCCTTATGCTATACAGCAGCTTCCCACTAGCTGTTTGGTTTATACATAGTGGTGTATTTATGTCAATGCTATTCTGTCGGTTCATCCCACCTGCTCCTTCCCCAGCTGTGTCCACAAGCCTGTTCTCTGCATCTGCGTCTCTATTTCTGTCCTGCAAATAGGTACCATTTTTCTTGATTCCATATATATGTGTTAATATACAGTATTTGTTTTTCTCTTTCTGACTTACTTTACTCAGTATGACAATCTCTAAGTCCATCCACATCTATAAAAATGGCCCAATTTTGTTCTTTCCTATGGTGGTGTAATCGTCCTTTGTATATATATATATACACACACACATATGTATATACACACCACATCTTCTTAATCTATTCATCTGTTGATAGACATCCAGATTGCTTCCATGTCCTGGCTATTTGTAAATAGTGCTGCAATGAACATTGGGGTGCATGTGTCTTTTTGAAGTATGGTTTTCTTAGGGTAGTTACAAAGATTTTTGAATATTCTTTTACTTGCCCCTCTATTAACCTAAATGGGGTCACCCTGTCTGTTACAGATAGCAAGGTGAGTGCAGATCTTCGTGTTCATTTTTGCCTGACCAGCAGAGATCTGACATTATGGAATGAATTAGTATAGCTTCTTACATTTCTTTTTATTAGCCACAAATATGGGGGTCCCAGCCCAAAGCCATAAGATTACATGTTTTCAGCTCTTCCAGTATTTTATCTTGTTTGGTTTTACTGCTTGTATTTAGGTGCAACTTAACAGTGTTACATAACGGGACAAGGCAGGGAGGGGCAAAGCTCAAAAGAAAGGTAATTTATTATTTAATAAAACAAACTGACCACAATCTTCTATGAGATCTGACATGCAAACACAACTGCAGACACCATGAGTGATTTCTTAGCAATCAGGCCATCATTTACACATCCAAAAGAATGTATGGATATTGAATATTCTACAAATATCTGAAGGAAAAATTTTAATGTTGTTTTTATTATGTTCTGAAGAGGAATCATCCAAGAAGACTATTTTCAAGTTTGAGTTGGCCAGTTTGAAAGTATAAATTTTAGTGTGCCTATTAAAATCCACTGCCTTATTTTATACTTCCACCTCAGGCACAGCTCTATCTTTTGGTAACGCAGCAAGGTAAATACCCCAAATATTCCAATTGGTATAGTTACTGCACCAGCCAATCAGAACAGACCAAGCCTACAGGCAGGCAGTGCCAGAGCATGCTGGCTGACTACTAAGCAGTGAAATAGATCAAAGGACTCATACACCTTGAGTAGTTTGGGATATTAATACCCTAGTACTACAGGTGGAGGACAGTTCTACCTAGGAACTCTTGATCTTAGGCAGGGTGTAAATTCAGACGAAATGGGAGCAGGGACAAGATCACAAACAGTTCCAGCAAGACTTCTTGCCTTCCATCCAGAGAAAAATTAATCCAAGGACTTACGGTCTTTTCTAATATTAAAGATTCGTGTAAGCTTATTACCCTACCTCTAGTGATACTTTGCAGTTAGGGCTGATGGCCCCGCTTTTCGTAATGTCACTACAAAGATGTCTGTTCACTTATGACCAGGTCTATCTAACATACAAAAGGTCACAAAGCAACGTAGCCAAAGCCGAGGTTTTGCTTCTATTTCTTGAAGTATTTGTGTAAACTTCACTTGATGGATCTATTGCATTTTGTGCTCTTCTAGATCACAGCTTCTCATGATTAACCAGTTAGCTCCACTCTTGCCCTTTTGAAAGACTAGTCTATGAACTACTCCCAACACTGAGCTGAGGCGCTACTTTGCCACGTGCTACTCCACACAGCCTACTGCAGCCAGTCTAAATAATAGATCCACCTCTTTAGTGTTTCATATTCAGACATATCTAGGTATTAAGATTGATTTCCCGTCCACTACTTAGTTCTTTCTCAGCTTCATCTCAAGTCTTTTCCTCAGGAGGTTTCAGTCTGGGAGTAGGAAGTTTAGGGGCCTATTTCAACACAGGATGATGACCAAGATTAAAACAATAATATTACAGCCTTGGATCTAGCAACACACCAACATTTTCTTTATCCTTATTGTTCTTCATCTTTTTTATAAAGTCAGCACCAAGTAAGAAAGGATTTATTATCCACAGTCCCTAAACAACCTCCTCTTATATGTATATATGTCATTCCCTCAATTTTATATTTCTGTTATTGCATTCTTAGGTTTCAGTCTGGGAGTAGGAAGTTTAGGGGCCTATTTCAACACAGGATGATGACCAAGATTAAAACAATAATATTACAGCCTTGGATCTAGCAACACACCAACATTTTCTTTATCCTTATTGTTCTTCATCTTTTTTATAAAGTCAGCACCAAGTAAGAAAGGATTTATTATCCACAGTCCCTAAACAACCTCCTCTTATATGTATATATGTCATTCCCTCAATTTTATATTTCTGTTATTGCATTCTAGGAATCAGTGAACTAAAATGGACCAGAATGGGCAAATTTAATTCAGATGACCATTATATCCACTACTGTGGGCAAAAATCCCTTAGAAGAAATGCAGTAGCCCTCATAGTCAATAATGCAGTACTTGGGTGCAATCTCAAAAATGACGGAATGATCTCTGTTCATTTTCAAGGTCAACCATTCAATATCACAGTAATCTAAATCTATGTCCTAACCACTAATGCCAAAGATGCTGAAGCTGAACAGTTCTATGAAGACCTACAAGACCTTTCAGAACAAAAACCCCCAAAGATGTCCTTTTCATTATAGGGGACTGGAATGCAAAAGTAGGAAGTCAAGAAGCACCTGAAATAAAAGTCAAATTTGGCCTTGGAGTACAGAATGAAGCAGGGCAAAGACTAATAGAGTTTTGCCAAGAGAATGCACTGGTTAGCAAACACCCTCTTCCAACAACACAAGAGAAGACTCTACACATGGACATCACCAGATGATCAACACCGAAATCAGATCTATTATATTCTTTGCAGCCAAAGATGGAGAAGCTCTATACAGTCAGCAAAAAAAAAAGACCGGGAGCTGGCTGTGGCTCAGATCATGAACTCTTTATTGCCAAATTCAGACTTAAATTGAAGAAAGCAGGGAAAACTGCTAAGTTGAAGAAAGTAGGGAAAGTAGGAAATCCTAGTGGTTTTCATTCATACCTGAATGGTATGACCTAAATCAAATCCCTTACGATTATATAGTGAAAGTGACAAACAGATTCAAGGGATTAGATCTAATACATAGAGTGTCTGAAGAACTATGGATGGAGGTTTGTGACATTGTACAGGACTCAGTGATCAAGACCATCCCCAAGAAAATGAAATGGAAACAGGCAAAATGGTTGTCTGAGGAGGCCTTACAAACAGCTGAGAAAACAAGAGAAACTAAAGGCAAAGGAGAAAAGGAAAGATATACCCATTTGAATGCAGAGTTCCAAAGAATAGTAAGGAGAGATAAGAAAGCCTTCCTCAGTGATCATTGGAAAGAAATAGAGGAAAATAATGGAATGGAAAAGACTAGAGATCTCTTCAAGAAAATTAGAGATACCAAGGCAAAATTTCATGCAAAGATGGGCACAATAAAGGAAAGAAATGGTATGGGCCTAACAGAAGCAGAAGACATTAAGAAGAGGTGGCAAGAATACACAGAAGAACTATACAAAAAAGATCTTCAGATAACCAGATAACCATGCTGGTGTGATCGCTCACCTAGAGCCAGACATCTTGGAGTGCAAAGTCAAGTGGGCCTTAGGAAGCATCACTACGAACAAAGCTAGTGGAGGTGATGGAATTCCAGTTGAGCTGTTTCAAATCCTAAAAGATGATGCTGTTAAAGTACTGCACTCAATATGCCAACAAATTTGGAAAAGTCAGCAGTGGCTACAGGACTGGAAAAGGTTAGTTTTCATTCCAACCCTAAAGGAGGGCAATGCCAGAGAATGTTCAAACTGCCACATAATTGCACTCATTTCACATGCTAGCAAAGTAATGCTCAGAATTCTCCAAGCTAGGCTTCAACATATGTGAATGGAGAACTTCCAGATATTCAAGCTAGGTTTAGAAAAGGCAGAGTAACCAGAGATCAAATTTCCAACATCCGTTGGATCATAGAAAAATCAAGAGAATTCCAGAAAAACATCTACTTCTGCTTCATTGACTATGTTAAAGCCTTTGACTGTGTGGATCACAACAAACTGTGAAAAATTCTTCGAGAGATGAGAATACCATACCACTTTACCTGCCTCCTGAAAAACCGGTATGCAGATTAAGAAGCAACAATTAGAACTGGACATGGAAAAACAGACTGCTTCCAAATTGGGAAAGGAGTACATCAAGGATGTATACTGTCACCTTGTTTATTTAACTTATGCGCAGAGTATATCATGCAAAATTCCAGGCTGGATGAAGCGCAAGCTGGAATCAAGATTGTCAGGAGAAATGTCAATCACCTCAGATACGCAGATGATACCATCCTTATGGCAGAAAGTGAAGAGGAACTGTAGAGCCACTTGATGAAATTGAAAAAGGAGAGTGAAAAAGCTGGCTTAAAACTCAACATTCAAAAAACTAAGATCATGGCATCTGATCCCATTGCTTCATGGCAAATAGATGGGGAATCAATGGAAACTGTGACAGACTTTATTTTCTTGGGTTCCAAAATCACTTCAGATGGTAACTGCAGCCATGAAATTAAACAATGCTTGCTCCTTGGAAGAAAAGTTATGACATACCTAGACAGCATATTAAAAAGCAGAGACTTTAATTTGCCAACAAAGGTCTGTATAGTCAAAGCTATGGTTTTCCCAGTAATTATGTATGGATGTGAGAGTTGGACCACAAAGAAGGCTTAGTGCCCAAGAATTCACGCTTTTAAACTGTGGTGTTGGAGAAGACTCTGGACTGCAAGGAGATCAAACCAGTCAATCCGAAAGGAAATCAATCCTGAATTTTCATTGGAAGGACTGATGTTGAAGCTGAAGCTCCAATACCTGGGCCACCTGATGAGAAGAGCCGATTCATTAGAAAAGACCCTGATGCTGGGAAAGATT
The DNA here is from genome assembly GCA_006410675.1 of Oreotragus oreotragus. Taxonomy (NCBI): domain Eukaryota; kingdom Metazoa; phylum Chordata; class Mammalia; order Artiodactyla; family Bovidae; genus Oreotragus; species Oreotragus oreotragus. The sequence continues at coordinate 146,681 of SJYX01005919.1, read as the reverse complement.
GAAGGCGGGAGGAGAAGGGGACGACAGAGGACGAGATGTTTGGATGGCATCACTGACTCAATGGATGTGAATTTGAGCAGTCTCTGGGAGATAGTGAAGGATAGAGAAGCCTGGCGTGCTGCAGTCCATGGGGTTGCAAAGAGTTGGACAACAGTGAGTGAACACAACAACATCCCGTGATTATTTGTCTACTTCTAGACTATGAGTTCCTCCAGGGTAAGTTCTGTGTTTTATCGATATTTTGTCCCTACCACCTAGCCCAGCCTGGCCTGTCTTTCATATGGATTATAAATATAGACATGTATGTGAGAGAGAGGGAGTATGTGACTCAAGCCACTGTGCATTTATTGTGGGCAAGCCACTCATTGAGGCTGAACCAATAGGCCTGGCTGCCGTTTTCATAAAGGAGGTGGTTCATGCTATGAGATAACCAGGGTTTGCAGTCCTGAAAGGAGGACCAGCAGCAAAATTCCCAGAATGATGTCCCTTAGTCATGACTCCTTAACACTATCAGAGATATGTAACCATTACCAAGATAAGGACTCGAGTATTTACTGCATTCCAGAAGCAGCTCTAGCCTTTGTTATCGTTATCCTAAGAGCCACACAGAGACTATAAAATACCCAATCAGATTTATGCTACAGACAAAAAATAAGTTAACATGTTGGACCATTAAAAAATCCAACCCATATGTCCCTGAGGAATTCATTAACTGTTCATGATTAGAGACTTCTAGGCACCAAGCCATTCCACCCTCTGAATGGCCACATTTACTCCCATCTTGCATCCAGTAATTATTTATCACTAAGCGCGGGCTTCCCTCGTGGCTTAGACGGTAAAGAGTCTGCCTGCAACACAGGAGACCTGGGCTCGATCCCTGGGTCAGGAAGATCCCCTGGAGAAGGGAATGGCAATCCACTCCAGTATTCTTACCTGGAGAATTCTGTGGACAGAGGATCCTGGCAAGCTACAGTCCATGGGGTCGCAACCAACACTTTTACTTTTCACTTTCAAGGTTGGTCATACCTTAACATTATCCAACAATGCTTTCTCTAGGTTATTTTATGACTTTTGTACCTAAACATCGGGGAAGGCAATGGCACCCCACCCCAGTACTCTTGCCTGGAAAATCCAATGGATGGAGGAGCCTGGTGGGCTGCAGTCCATGGGGTCGCTAACAGTCGGACAGACTGAGCGACTTCACTTTCACTTTTCTCTTTCATGCATTGGAGAAGGGAATGGCAACCCACTCCAGTATTCTTGCCTGGAGAATCCCAGGGATGGGGGAGCCTGGTGGGCTGCCGTCTATGGGGTCACACAGAGTCGGACACGACTGAAGTGACTTAGCAGCAGCAGCAGCAGCAGTACCTAAACATATGCTTCTTTATTTAGGATGTTCTGATTCTCAAGAGTTCCAGTTTCTGTACAAATTTAAAAGTTTGTATTTGACTCCAAGGCCTGAAAGCCCTTGACTTTAGGGTTCTTTCTCTCTTGTCTCTCCCTCTGGATTTTTATCCTACTGCATGCCATTTGACTAGGAATGAGAAGCATGCACTGACTGCAGTGGAGTGACTGTGTAGAATGTTGTTCTGATGTCACACCTCTGGGCAGAGTGTCACATCTCCACCTAGTCCAGTCAGATCAAAACCCATCACCAGATATCTACAATTTTCAGCAAAGAGAAACTGCTTTGCTGTTAGCCATCGCTGCCTTTATCTTCTTCTTTTTAAATCATTAAGCTCCATTACACATTCCAAAAAACATGTCTCAACCTAATGAAAGCTATTGCATTCAAAAGCGGAGCACCCCAGAATTAAAAGGGGAAAATAGACTGAAAACTAAAGGTGATATTTATACCTGAGAATAGAGCTCTTGGAAGCTGCCCAAGCCAATTTTTTAACCTTACTCCATTCCATGAATAATTTAAAAACACAAAGAGTGCTTGGCAGGTAGAAGGCACTGAATAAATATTTGTCCAATGATTGCATTGAATACTTCTGCACTTAAAAATATCTCCAATATCTACTAATTAATTTGTGTTAGGTTAAGCATCACTCTTTTTCGGGGCATATCTGATCTATGTAGACAATTTAGAAAATTTTTTCTGTGCTAACAATTACTACCCCCTAGAAATATCAGAATTCCACATGAATGGCTTGAAAAGTCTACAAAGCTCTCTTAATTTTCATATATACTCTCTCTACTTGGGCTGTCCAATAGAAGTTCCTGCAATGTTGAGAATTTCCTCTATCTGTACTGTCCGAGGAGTCACAAGCCACATGTGGCTACTTAGCACTTGAAATGTGGTTAGTGCATCTAAGGATGACCTGAATTTTACATTTTTCAAGATTTTACTTTGAATTTAAGTAGCTGCACATGGCTAGTGGTTACTATATTAGAATGCAGAGCTCTCTAAAAAGATCAGGAAGACAAAAAATTTGAGACATGGGAGACTCGTTTAAAAAAAAGTATTCCTGTAAGTCTTCACTATGTTTGCTCTCCATGGGGACAGTTTGTTCATTTCTCTTCGGACTCCCTTTATCATGATCGATTTTGAATTTCGTAGTTTTAAAGATGGTAAACCACTCTTTGCTCTGGTGGTTCTTAAACTTGTCTGGACGTCAGCGTCACCCCTAGAGATGTGATTCAGCCAGTTTGGGGAGGGGACTGGGCATCTGTGTTTTTTAAGCTCCACAGATGATTCTGATCTGCAGCCAGGCTTGGGAACAACGATTTTACACCAGAGATCCCAAACCGGTACCCCTTGGGCCAAATACACCCTCGAAACATATGTTCATCCCACACAGTGTTTTAAAATGTTTTGAATTAGTTGCCAACTTCTACAAATCCTTTTTTTTTTTTTTTTAATCCAAAAAAGTGGAGTTGACTAAAGACTGCCCCCTTTGGACAGAGAGCATAACTTCTTTGGTTCAGGATTATTTGCCCATCTCATAAAAGCCCAGGTCCCTGTAGGCATTTGAGTTTGAGACCCTTTCTTTACCCCGTATCTGTGTAACACTTGCCCAAACAGACAGTAATTCCTTTATATCAACGTACCATTCCTAGCATGGACTACCTGTTATTTTATCCGTGCCTGTAGTCATTCTGGCACGCTCCTAAACATTGTCTTATCATCTTGTTTTTATTTGGAAATAAATAGGATGAAAGTCTCAAAAAGGGAAGGGATCCAGTATCATTAGACCAATTCTGTTCAGGGACACATCATTAGAATCAGGGAAAGACTATCTTACTTTTTATTTTTTACATCCCAGACTCTTCACCTAAAGCACTGTAAAACCAGCCAACAATACTGTCAGAGAGGGTGTCTTTGTTGTAAATCCTATCTTTTTGAAAAAAGATTTTTTTTTAGAGCTCTCTCATCTTTCACTCAGTCTCTCTTTTAGTAGATTGTGTTCAGCCATGGTTCTCAAAAGCAGCTGATCACACATGTGCATCTTTTCTCTCTCTTGAGAATCCTCTATCATGATAGTTAATAAATGAAAATATGTAAACCCAAACAAGGAGATAAAAGGTAGATGGGCCATTAGTTAATGAAAACTAGACGAGGCATGCTAATTAAGAAGGCAAAGGAAGGCATAGCTTTGGAGAATCTGTGAAACCATAGATTTTTCTTCCTGGAAAAATGTATGTGTGCCAAACACTTTGCAATCAATTTGAAGGGTTTCACAGGCCCCTGAATCCTATCCACTGATTCCTAGCAGAAAAAGTCATCAATCTGAAACAAGACACATGACTTGACAAGTATTTGTATGGACACAGAGCACCTAAATGTCAGGCACAGCTTTGCTGAGTGGGGCATAGTTTTGAATCGTATACTAAGATCAGTCTTTATTAATAATAAAAGGGAAAGCTGCTTGGCATACCATTAGGCTTAAGCAAAAGGAAGGGAATATATACCCTCACCCTGAGGATCGTATTAAACTAAGTGTCATCTAGAGCTTATAACTGAAGGCACAGTGGATTTCCCAGCATAAAATAAATAAATCTGCAGCATTTGAATGTTTTAAACAAATCCTTAGAGACATCCGTGACAAGGCTGAGACATTTTCTGAAATTGCACTCTTGCACACGTTGAAAACTGTCCTTGTTACTTTAGCCTGGTGGGTTCCACTAGTTCAGAGCTATTTTGCCACCTCCTTCCTCTGAGTGGCAGTTGGTTCCATCATCAAAGTGATAAACTAGGAGACACCTTAATAAGGCACAAAACATGCAATATGAAACAATCCTGCTTTCTAACTGGGAAGGCCTGCATTTCTAGCCTCATCTATTTCTACATATGACAAGCATCAAATGTAAAGAAAAAATTTTTTTACAAGACGGCTTGCAGTTTCCTGTTTTAGCCACTTATCATTGAGAATGTTTAGAGTTTTCACACATATTGATTTTCCCCAAAGTAATGCAATAAGCCAACTCATTGGAAAAGACCCTGGGAAAGACTGAAGGCAAAAGGAGAAGAGGGTGGCAGAGGATGAGACGGTTGGATAGTATCACCAACTCAATGGACATGAACTGGGGCAAGCTCTGGGACATAATGAGGGACAGGAGGCCTGGCAATGGGGTTGCAAAGCATTGGGCATGACAGTGACTGAACAACAATAAATGCAACAAGTATTTCTTAAAATCTTCACATGTTGATCATTCTCCTTTTGCTCTCTGGAGCTGCCCTCTCCACCTTCCTCTGGGGCCCAGGAAGCTGACCCGTGTAGATGGCATGGCTCCGGCTCCCTTGACAACTGGCTTCCAACAGCCAAGGGGGACTGAAGATAGGAGAAGAAAGGCGTGCTGGGTTATTTCTTCTTCTCTTCCTTCCTGTTTTGCTAAGCCTCAGACATTTGCTGCATTCCTCCCTTTGCTGGGCCTCCCCCGGGGGTCCAGTCCTTCTATTCCTCCCCTTTGGCCCTCTTATCCTTAATGTGGTAATTGCTCCCCAGTGTGACTGCCAGCCTCTGGGTGCCTCAATATCCTGTGCTTGTGTCTTGAAGGAGCCGCCTTGTTAAAGCCCCTTCTTTGGAACTATTTGAGGTGAAGTCAGCTTTCTGCTGGGACCATGGGTGACACACTCCATCCATCTTCTTTTCAAACAGGTAAGACTTATGAGACAGAAAGAAGAGATGGGGAAAATTCTTGAGGAAGAGATCAAGCAGTATGGTTTTTAAAGATAAGACTTAACTGGATAATAGACTATAAAACCCCTCAAAATGAAAACGGTTCTTTTATTTACAATAGTAAATAGCAAAAGGATCACTAACCTACTCTTCAAATTTGCTTGACCAGTCTCGATGTGCATTTCACTAATTTCCAATTTTATTTATTCATTTCAAAGCAAAAATGAAACAGATTTATTAAGCACATTGTATGTACTTATAATGCTTAAAATAATTAAGGTATTATTAATCCCATTTAGAGAAGAAGAAATTGAGATTCTGAGAGATCCAATAATTCGCCCCAGATAATATGACTAGCAGGTGGTAAAGCCAACATTAATAACTGAGCATATATGATTTGATAGAGAATCTTGCTTTCTTATATTATTGCAAAGTATTTTGCTTTAATTTGATCATAATCTTAAGATGCTTTTGACTCTCTGCAAAAAGATCTAATTGTGCCTACATGTTTTTCATTAAAGAGTTGGTCACACTTGTTTATTTTTAATCTCTCGAGACTTCTCTATAGTTACAATTAATGAATGAAAAAATAAATAAATCCAAATAATGAAATAAAAGGTAGATAGTCCATCAGTTGATGAAAACAAGATAGATGCGATTTCAAAAGGCAGAGAAAGGCATATCTTTAAAGGGCTCCAAAGGAAGATGGTTTTTCCAGTAGTTATGTATGGATGTGAGAGTTGGACTATAAAGAAAGCTGAGCGCCTAAGAATTGATACTTTTTAACTGTGGTGCTGGAGAAGACTCTTGAGAGTCCCTCGGACTGCAAGGAGATCCAACCAGTCAATTCTGAAGGAAATCAGTACTGAATATACATTGGAAGGACTGATGCTGAAGCTGAAACTCCAATACTTTGCCCACTTGATGTGAAGAACTGACTAATTGGAAAAGGCCCTGATGCTGGGAAAGATTGAAGGTGGGAGGAGAAGGGATGACAGAGGATGAGATGGTTGGATGGCATCACCGACTTGATGGACATGAGTTTGAGCAAGCTCCAGGAGTTGGTGATGGACAAGGAAGCCTGGTGTGCTGCAGTCCATGGGGTTGCAAAGAGTCAGACATGACTGAGTGACTGAACTGAGTGAAAGGAAAGACTGGGGCAAGAAGGAAGATTTGACTGCTAGAACCCTAGAGAACTTTGAGACCAAAGATCGGGCGTATGTTGGTAGGCAAAAATGAGATGTAGGACTGAAAACAGAATTGATGGAAAAGCAGATGTCTGGGGATCCTTGTTGTGTTTATATTTTCCAGTAAAGCACTGAAAAGATAATTGGGAAATCTGAGTCTGTTATCAGGATTTATCACTTTGTCTCCTTTGTGCAGGATGAGCCAGAAGAAGGATGATCATCATTCCTTCTATCTCCACCACCAGTCATTCTCTCAGAATACTTGCAGCAAGATAGCTACCATGTGGCCCAGAAACTAGAAGTCTCTCCCTGGAGAAATTGAACAGTCCTAGAGAAAAAATCACCACATTTTGGCCTTTGTGGCTTCCCTGATGTGATCTGATTGTTCCCACCTGATCACTCTACAGCCAAGTTGACAAACTTGTTCACAAATAAAGCCTTTCTGTGTCCCATTCTAAAATATATAATTTCTGAGGGGACGCAATTCAGTTCAAGACAACCAGATTCACGAGTTTATCCTTCAACTATTTATTGTATAAACCACCCCCAAATGTATTGTCTTAACGAAACAATAATTCAATATTTCTCATGATTCTACAGGTTGACCAGGTGGTTCTTCTGCTTTATGTGGTGTCTGTTGGTAATAATCTTGCCAATTTTTCACTAGCACAAGACAAGGTTTACCATCCTTCCAGACTTCAACAGTAGGTTCCTGGACGTCCCTGGTGGCCCAGTGGTTAAGAATCCGCCTGCCAACACAGGGGACATGCGTTCGATCCCTGGTCCAGGAAGATCCCACAGACCACAGGGCAACTAAGCCCAAGTGCCTCAACTCCTGAAGCCTGCGTGCACCTAGAGCCCATGCTCCCCAAGAGAAGCCCCTGCAGTAAGAAGCCCCCGCACCGCGACGAGAGAGTAGCCCCCACTCGCCGCAACGTGAGAAAGCCCGAGTGCAGCAACAAAGAGTCAGCACAGCCAACAAATACATAAGATAACATAAAAGAAAAAATGCCAGCTTCCTCACTGATTTTCCAGCTTCTACTAAGAGTCTCCTTGCTACCCTTCCAGTTTTTATCTACTACCCAGTGTTAAGACCATGACACGTGTTAGGTTTTTATTATAACTGCACCTCATTTTTAGGTACCAGTTTCTCTTTCAGCTAGCCTTTGCATGTGTGTGTGCCAAGCTGCTTCAGTCGTGTCCAACTCTTTGCAACCCTATGGGCTGTAGACTGTAAGGCTCCTCTGTCCACGGGATTCTCCGGATAAGAATACTGGAGTGAGTTGCCATGCCCTCCTCTAGGGGATCTTCACGACTCAGGGATTGAACCTGCGTCTCTCATGTCTCCTGCATTGGCAGGTGGGTTGTTTACCACTAGTGCCACCTGGGAAGCCCTGACTAGTCTTTGTTGTTGAATAAAACACCCCAAATCTTAACAGCTTAAATCAATGCCATCTCACGTAGTTCTCTCGGTTGGCTGAGCAGTTCTCTGCTGCTCTCATTGAGGCTCATATGCACAGTTGCCTTCAGCTGGCAGGTCAGCTGGTGGGCTGCTGAACTTAGCTGGGACACTGAGGTTCTCTTCCATAGGCCCTTTTGTCCCAGGCTTCTTTATGGTATGGTGGTCTCAAGGCAGCATTCCAAGAAGATGAAGGCAGACACCATATCACTTTATTTGTCCCCAGCTCTGAAACTTGCAAGATGTCACTTCTGCTACATTCTACTGGATAAGAGTGGAGAGCAAATTCAGCCCAGTTTCAAGAGGTGGCAGAATAGACTTTACCTCTTAATAGAAGGAGCTGCAAATAACGTGGAGTCATATTTAATTTACCACAGAAAGTTATGCTATGTCCCTAGACAGACTCAATGTCATAAAGATGTCAGTTCCTTCTAATAAATCTGTACAGTCAATGTCATACCAATCAAAATCCCAATAGGATGGCTCGAGAAACTTGATAAGATGTTCCTAAAATTATATGGAAGAGCAAAGGGCTCAGAATCACCAATGCAATTTTGTGGAAGGACAAGTCCTCCCAGATATTGGGATTTATTATAAAGCTATGGTAACAGCTGTGTATTGATACAGCAATTCTAGGAGTGATTCAGGTGAAGTCCACACTATACACAGCATCAATAGATGTACATAATCCAATTAACTTTATGGAGCAACTCACTTTTATGATTTAATAGTGAAAATATACAAATATAAGATTATAGAAAGCAAAAATTTTCTCACTTCATTGAAACATGATCGACATACAACAGTATGGAGGTTTAAGGGGTGCAACCTATTGATCCGATACACTTAAGTACTGCAAAGTGATGACCACCATGCGTGTGTGCTAAGTTGCTTCAGTCTTGTCTGACTCTTTGTGACCCTGTGGACTGTAGCCCACCAGGCTCCTCTATCCATGGGGTTTCTCCAGGCAAGAATACTGGAGTGTGTTGCCATCCCCTTCTCCAGGGGATCTTCCTGAGCCAGGGATCGAACCTGGGTCTCTAACATCTCCTGCATTGGCAAGCGGGTTCTTTACTGCTAGCACCCACCTGGGAAGCCTTGATGACCACCATAGCCATAGATAATACCTCCATCACATGGTTATCCCATTGCTATTTTGTGGTGAGAACATTTAAGATCTGCTTTCTTAGAAACTTTCAAGTAAATAATACAATATTATTAACTATAATCACCAAACTGTACATTAGATCTCCAGAACTCATTCATCTTATAGCTAGTAGTTTGCAATTTTTGACCAACATCTCCCCATCTCCCCTACTCTCAGCCCCTGGTAACCTATTCACTGTTTCCACGAGTTTGGCTTTTTTAGATTCTATATATAAGTGATATCATACAATATGTGTCTTCCTCTGACTCATTTCACTCAGCTTAATACCAACAATCACTGCAGATGGTGACTGCAGCCATGAAATTAAAAGACGCTTACTGCTTGGAAGAAAAGTTATGTAGTTTGAGCAAACTTCAGGAGATAATGAAGGACAGAGAAGCCTGGTTTGCTGCAGTTAGTGGGATGGCAAAGAGTCAGACACGACTGAGCGACTGAACAACAACCAGAAGCTGGAGGAGGCAAGGAAGGACCTTCCGCTAGAGACTTCAGAGAGGGTGTGGCCCTAAAGAAAAGCACACACAGCTGACACCTTATTTCAGACTTCCAGCCTCCAGAACTGGGAGAGAATAAACTTCTGTTGCTTTAAGCTGCCCAGTTAGTGGTACTTTGTTATGCAGCCCTCAGATCTAATATAGACCCAGCAATGAAGAAGGCTGAGTGCCAAAGAATCGATGCTTTTGAACTGTGGTGTTGGAGAAGACTCTTGAGAGTCCCTTGGACTGCAAGGAGATCCAACCAGTCCATTCTGAAGGAGGTCAGCCCTGGGATTTCTTTGGAAGGAATGATGCTAAAGCTGAAACTCCAGTTTGGCCACCTCATGCGAAGAGTTGACTCATTGGAAAAGACTGTGATGCTGGGAGGGATTGGGGGCAGGAGGAGAAGGGGACGACCGAGGATGAGATGGCTGGATGGCATCACGGACTCGATGGATGTGAGTCTGAGTGAACTCCGGGAGTTGGTGATGAACAGGGAGGCCTGGCGTGCTGCGATTCATGGGGTCACAAAGAGTCGGACACGACTGAGCGACTGAACTAAACTGAACTGAATGTGACTCCCCAGACAAGTAACTGTTAGTTCATCTCTTAACACTCAAGCACACCCCATCAGCAAATCCCCTTCAGCATTACCTGCAGATTATATCCAGACTTGGGTCATTTCACTACCTCCCACTCTAGTCCTCTGGTCCAGGCCTCTGTCAATCAGCTCTTGCTGAGATGTCACATTTTTCTACTTTAGCCAGTGTTAGGCTGCTCCACTGCTTATTGCTAATAAACTTCATGGTCCCCTCTTTTGCTCACCTCTTCGTTTTTCATTTTCTATTACAAATCAGTGCAGACGTGTTTTCCTGCCCTTGGAGCTTGCATATCTTTATCTCAACCAGAGGGTAGCAACTAGGACACGTGTGTGGACCCACCTGCAAGCAGAGATTCTAATTAATCAGATTTTCTAGGGGAACTCCGTGACCTACTAGGTTTAAGTATGCCACGTCCCAGTCACCATCAAGACTCAAGACAGAAGTGACTTCCTGGAGCCCCTTGTGTTTACAAATAAACTTGTTTTTAAACAAATTTTTATTGGAACACAATCATGACTATTCGTTGATATATTGTCCACAGCCACTTTCATGCTACCACAGCAAAGTTGAGTATTTGCAACAGAGACTATCTGCCTCACAAAGACTAAGCTACTTACTTTCTGACCCTTAATTAATATGTTTGCCCCCTGCTCTAGACTACCTGGAACTCTGAAATTCTCTGTCCAAAAGGCTCAGAATCCCCTTCCAGGGGCTGCATGAACTTCTGTAACTATGAAGATACTTCTTTTAAAATTAACTTTATTCACTCTGTTTTCCAACTAGGCATCAGATAAAGTTATATATAAATCACTGTGATTATTATGCACATATAAAACAAACACTTAGACTTTGCTAGTGGCTACTCATTGGAAAAGACTCTGATGCTGGGAGGGATTGGGGGCAGGAGGAGAAGGGGACGACCGAGGATGAGATGGCTGGATGGCATCACAGACGATGGAAGTGAGTCTGAGTGAACTCCAGGAGTTGGTGATGCACAGGGAGGCCTGGCGTGCTGCAATTCGTGGGATCGCAAAGAGTTGGACACAACTGAGCGACTGAACTGAATTGAACTGAACCCTTATAAGTGGCTCTGGTAAAGTATTCCTGACATTAGCTATGACAAGAGTCATTGTTGAGTTTTCCACTAGAGACTCTCATACCATTCATTCAATGTATTTTCAACAAAGATGATATCTAAGCTGTGCACAAAAATAAAATTACTAATCATGCACCAACGGGGATGTATCTCAGAATAATGTAGATATATTCCATGCTGTCATGAAGTCCACAGCCAAGTAAGGAACCCAGAAATCAAACAAACATTAGTATAAAAAATACCTACTTGAATTTCTCTTACCTGCTAGAAAGGACAGTGAGGGGTTGCAAAGCAATTAGAAGAGGTGAACCAACTTTGATTGGCAGGGAGGGAGGAGATCACAGGAGGCTTCTTTGAGGAAATGACATTTAAACTGAGCCCAGTGGGATGCATAGATGTGAGCCGAGCAAGGACAGAACATTTGTCATGGCCCTGAAGCACAGGAGAGCTTTGATCAACTGTAGGAAAACCAGTGTGGCTGGAGTGGAGTGAGCAAGGTGGCAATGGTATTAGACTAGACTGAAGACAGCTGTGGATCCCAGATCAAAGACAGTCTTCTACACAGAGTTCACACACTTTTCTGTAAAGGACCAGAAGTTTAGTATTTTAGATTTTGTAGACCAAGTAGCAAAATCAAGGATATATGCAGTCAGTCAAGATAGAGAAGAAATTCTCACACATTTTTATTGACAAAATACAATAACAATACAGTACAATTTTTATTTGTAATACAGATCTACTAATCAGAAGAATGGAATTCTTTTGGGGGAGGATATACATTTGTTTGCAGCTTCAAAGTTAGTATTTCCTATGATTAAAATTGGTTAGATTTTATGTGTTTCATCTCTGAAAATGTCTTTTCACACATATAGGTACTACCAAATACCAATACAAACCCATAAGCCTATGATTTCACTTGAACATCTCTCTCACTTGGAATCAGGCATTTGTAGAATTCTGTTATACTCTTCTCTTGATATTTGCCTTTTAGTGTACCTTTATGTTGCATATTAATCATTTCCAACCAAAAGTTAGGTGGAGGCTTCTCAACTGCACAATCAAATGGATTTTGAAACACAAAGTTTCCTTTGCACATGCATTGAGGTCTGAAAAGCACTGCTAGCATTGTAGATAGACTCTGCCAAAAGGTCATTTGTTTTATCATAGTTAATGATACTGGATAGTCTTTCTTATCAAGTGACAAGTTGATAAAAAAAATATAAGATTCTAGACCACAATTCAATAGGAGGTTTTTAATCTTATATGATATACAGTTTTGTCGGTTTATCAAATGTTTGTCTTATTCCCTTACTGGAAACCAAAGTTTTAGTTTTCCACAATCCAATATATAGGGTATACTCCGTTTCAGTTAAGAGCTTTATACAGTATGGCTTCAGATAGTAAAGAATCTGCCTACAGTGCAGGAGACCAGAGTTTTATCCCTGGGTCTGGAAGGTCCCCCTGGAGAAGGAAATGGCAACCCTTCTCCAGTATTCTTGCCTGGAGACTCCCATGGACAGAAAAGCCTTGTTGGGCTACAGTACATGGGGTCACAAAGAGTCAGATGTGACTGAGGGACTAAGTTTTATCCAGCATATATATATTTATCAATCCAGAAGATAAAATGACCAGGAAACAGGACCAACAGTCCAGCTGTGGACAGTCGGAACCGGAAATATGTCATCTCCTGCATCCACTTCTTTCTTTGCTGTTCTCACAGCATTTCTCACCATAGGTGAGTCCTTAGCACAGATAGTCTTTTACTCAAAATTCTGTTTCAAGAACCTCAGAGGAACTTTCCACCGAATTATCCTAAATGCTTAGATGGCAATAAAGCCAGCAAGCAAGTCTTTGTTATAACAATTTTGCAAGAATTTAATGAATTTCTGCAGTCTTCAGTCTGCTGAGAAAACCTCCCACATACTGACATGACTGGGTGGAGAGATCCACTGAGGTTCTTCTTCTCACTGTGCCATATCCCCACCCCTTTAAAAATAAGCAAAGGACCCCAAAAATAAAACAGCATTGGCAGATGGACTTGAGAGCTGAAAGCTGAAGATAGAAAGTGATCCTTCATAAATGTGTACCTGTTTTCGTTTTCTAGTGACCATAAACTCAGAGGTATAAAGCAATACCTGTTCTTTAGCTCACAGTTTCATTGAAAGATCCATCATGTTGTGACCGGGTCCTCTGCTTGAAGCTGAAACTGATGGGAGTGAGTTCTCATCTGGAGGGTCTGGGGAAAAATCTTCCAGTCTCACTCTCATCAGAAATCAAAGACTGCAGGTTGAGGGACTATTATCTGGGACCACACTTCTCAGTTCATTTAGGCTGCAATATTTCTTAACAGAAGACTTCCCTGGTGGCTCAGCGGTAAAGGATCCTCCTGCCAATGCAGGAGACCAGGGTTCACTCCCTGGGTGGGGAAAATCCCCTGGAGACAGGAATAGTTACACCCTCCAGTACTTTTGTCTGGAGAATTCCATGGACAGAGGAGCCTGGTGAACCATAGTCCATTAGCTCACAAAGAGTCAGACACAGCTTAGTGACTAAACAACATCATTTCTCAACAGGTGACACCCAGTCCAGCCCATCCAGATAATCATCAATTGTGCCACAGACCAACCTAAGCAAAGGAGAAAAATACATCTGATTCATATTCCTGTAGATTGTGAAGAGTGTGTACACAGTGGGAGGGAGAATTTGGAGGGTGGGATCCCAAGAGAAAAACAGAAGTTTAATACACATGTAGGTATACAGGCACCAGGGTACAATTCTTTTTGCCTTTTGACATTTTAGATTTCATTTCTGAATCTCAAAAAGTAATCTTCATACTAGAAATGGTTTCGCAGTGCAAGATTTGTAGCTGAGTACTATGATGATTCCATAAATTTAAAAAATGGTAAAATACCAGAGGGCAGAAGAGTTCCATGGACATGAGAGCTCAAATAATAATTTCATCTCTAAAGCAAACATCACTCTTCTGTCAACCAAAACTTCCTTCTCACCAAAACATTTTCCACACAAGGATTATAGTCATTGAGAATATTTGGCTATAAATATGCAAGGGTGACTATTTGAGAATGTAATAGTCAATATATTCAAATACTTGTAAATTCATTTAATCCTAATTTTTTAAGAGAATAAAATTATTTGGAGTCATGAAAAGTATCCTATTGTAGGGAATGCCTGTATATTGTATAAAGGGAATCCGTTACTTCCCCCACAAAATACATATTTTTAACAGAGAGAACATTAAGGGTAAGTACTTTTTAAATTATGAGTTTGAATCTTTGCAACCCCATGGACTGCCATAAGCTAGGCTTCCCTGTCCTTCACCATCTCCAGGAGTTTGTTCAAACTCTTGTCCCTTGAGTTGGTGATGCCATCCAACCATCTCATCCTCTATCACCCTCTTCTTCTCCTGCTCTGAATCTCTCCCAGCATCAGGGTCTTTTCCAATGAGTTGTCTCTTCACATCAGGTGGTTGAAGTAATGGAACTTCAGCTTCAACATCAGTCTTTCCAATGAATATTCAAGATTGATTTCCTTTAGAATTGACTGGTTAGATCTCCTTTCTGTGCAAGGAACTCTCAAGAGTCCTCTCCAGCACCACAGTTCAAAATCATCAATTCTTCAGCACTCAGCCTTCTTTATGGTCCAACTCTCACACCCATACATGACTCCTGGAAAAAAAAAAAAACAGTTTTGACTATATGGACCTTAGTCAGCAAAGTGATGTCTCTGCCTTTTAAAACACTATCTAGGTTTGTCATAGCTTTCTTTCCAAGGAGCAAGCATCTTTTAATTTCATGGTTGCAGTCACCATCTGCAGTGACTTTGAAGCCCAGTTAAGTTCAGTTCAGTCGCTCAGTCGTGTCCGACTCTTTGCGACCCCATGAATCGCAGCACGCCAGGCCTCCCTGTCCATCACCATCTCCCGGAGTTCACTCAGACTCACGTCCATCGAGTCCGTGATGCCATCCAGCCATCTCATCCTCGGTCGTCCCCTTTTC